>JAPFFP010000008.1:9366437-9403325 GCA_026153255.1 Solanum medicagineum | reverse complement strand
CCAATCTTCACTAAGTTCATCTCTAAGCTAAGGTATGTGGGTTTCTTTCATGGGTTCCTTTCACCCATGATACCCAAGCCCCCTTTTACTTAAATTGCATGATTTAAAGTTGATTTACAAATGGGTCTTGATTATTATGAAATTCACTGTACACTATGTTAAAGCTATGAAAAATTGTGACTGTTTTGCTATGTTTTGAAATATTAATCTATTGTAAGATTTGACTAGGGATTTTGAAGTATGTTGCTTGAGGGTGTTACAAGGTGATGATTGATGATTTTACAATGGATTTTCTTGCATGATTTCATCTCTATATTTCATGGTTTTACTCTAGCATTACACACCCTCTAAGTGTTTGATAAAATATCCAGATGTGATTTCTTGAGGAGTTGAAGGTTCAAAGCATGAGATATGATATGAATAAATATATGATGATGAAATGAGCTTATGTATATGATATACTCTACATAAAGTGTTGCATTAGACCATACCCAATTCGAGGGGATAAGAGTCAGGGTAACCAAGGTGGGGGTTTGTACTCATCAACCATGTGAGTGGGTTTGTACTTCACCACCGTGGTGATAAGGTGTGATTATCATCAACCATGTGAGGGGTTTGTACCACACAACCACCAAGGGGTTTGTACCTTGAATATCTACCTTATTATCTTCTACACATATGATGTCCTATGTGAGCATGAGTTACCTAAGCATGTTTTACTTAAACATTAATCATACATGTCATATTACTATATTATGCGTATTGCTCAATATTATGCATTTTGATTATGAAGCCTATCTAATGTTGCATTGCATCCTACATACTTAGTACATTCGAATTTACTAACACATACACTTACCCACATGATTTCACTATGTAGGAACCGGAGCCCAAGTTGATCATCCTCCTCCACGTGGCTAGTTCGTTGCTACTAAAGCTAGTTGGTGAGTCCTCCACTTCAGGGACCTTAGTCTATGCTCTATTGTTATATATTGAGACACTCTTCTTTATGTTTTATTTTACTATGAGGGTGAGCCCGGTTATTTTGTCTTTTCCCCCACTCTTATCTATGTATTAGAGGTGGTTGTTGGACATGTCATGTGTCTATGATATGATCTTGACTCTTGTCTCTTGATTATGCTGTTTGCAAGCTTGTACTTTAGTCTCATTGCCCTATTCTTACTCTCTTATGTTGTTTATATTCTTCTGCAACCAATGATATGTAATGACAAGTTCAGAGGCTTGTTTGGGGTTCCTTCGGGTTCTCCATTCGTCGTGTCACGTCTAGACCATAGGCTTGGGTCGTGACATATCTGTGATTAAGTCTATAATGATTTTTGCTTCTCGTTCCTTGACTTGTGGGGCCAACTATGTTTGCTAAATGTCTATGCTTAAGGAATTATGGCACCAAAGTTAAGACATGATGAGATTCGAGCCATAAAGAGAAGGCTCAGGGATGACACCACGGAGGATTAGGGCACCTCCGAGACTAGTGGATCACTTGAGGAGCCCAATGTCCGACCTAACCTGGATGTTGAGTGACCACAAACATGGGCAATTGCCAGGCTTGGGAAGGGTCTTGACCTAGGAAATTGTTGCTTGCACTCCCCAATTTGAAGAGGGAGGCAACAACAATAGCAGCTCCATCCAAATTACTCCATCTTGAGAGGAGTCGAAGTTAGAGTGTAGTAACGAGTCGAAGACAAAGTCCTCGGTGCACCACCTCAGGCATCACCTCCAAGTGCTCTATCTAGATGGTGGTGCATTAAGGGCATGCAGGAAATCTGCACAGAGGGTGTGCAATGGAATAAGCAGGGAAAACCAGCACACTCTATTTTTTAGGAGCCCCGAATCATCACTTTCGGACTAGACAGTGTCCCCAGCCTACAAGACACTATTAGCAGATATGGTCTCCAATGGTTGGCCAGAGTACTAGGGAAGTACTCCACGACCATGGTTCGTTAGTTCTATGCCTCTTACGCCAACCATAGTTCTCAGCACTCTTTCCAAGGGGAAGAAGCCCCTCGTTCACCTAGATTGACATGCACTAAAGTGAGGGGCCGGCAGGTGGATCTCTCCGTGATGACTATCCACCGTACATCATTCAGGCCTGAGTTCCTAACACCAAAATCGATAGCAGAGTATGAATACAAGTTGGTGCAGACTAGGGATACGACCCTGATGAGAGACTAGAGCCACATGGCTAGCTTGATGAGATGGGTGGCAGCATAAATTACAGAGCAAGGCCTAGACCTACATAGACAGTCACTTCTTTTAAGGCCATTATGAAAGCCTCACTCAGCTTCGCTGCTAAATTATGGTGTGCTGTGGTGAGATCGTGGATCTGACCGACACTTGCTAATAATACTTTGACACTAGACCGCGCGATTTTGATTGCCATCATCTTGGCGGTCTATGAGATTGATTGTGCCAAGCTTGTCGCAGAGCAGATTCATGAGGTGGCCATGAAGAGATCTACCTCCATCACCATTCCTTGCTTGATTTACAGACTCTATATAGAGTCGAGGGTGGAGAGTTTGCATCATCTATACCGATAGCTAAGAAAGGCCTTTCCAAAATAATAGGAGCATCAAAATCAACCTAATAATCAAAGATCACAAAGTCTGCAGGGAATATGAATTTTTCCACTTTGACCAACACATCATAAAGTATTCTTATATGCTTCTTCACCATTTGATCCGCCATTAACAATCGTATGATAGTAGGAGTAGGGGCTCCCAATACAAGCTTCTTGTAGACCGCAAGAGGCATCAAATTGATACTGGCACCCAAATCACATAGTGCCCTTGCGAACTCCACATAACCTATAGTGCAGGGTATGGTGAAAGCACCTCGATCTTCACGTTTCTAAGCAAAGTACTTTGTAGTGATAAAATTGCAATGTTGAAGCTCTTGAGAAAGTTCCTGACTTATAGTGCGCTTTTTGGTGACCAAGTCCTTCATATCATTGGCATAGCCCGACATTTTCTCTAAAGCCTCAATGAGAGGGATGTTGAAGGATAGCTACTTAAGCTTGGAGAGAAAGCACTTAAACTTGCCTTCCTCCTCCCTCTTAGTGATTCTTTAGGGGAAAGGAGAAGGAACAAAATGACACCAAAAAGTGCCTGAAAATGTACCTCGAAAGTGCCTAAAATCGTAATTTCCATATATCTCAAAATCCGTGCGTGATATCAAAACTCCGAATTCATATTCTTTATCAGGGGAAAAAATTGAGTGGGCGATGGGTCTAAACCCGATTAAGAGCGAACGAATCACAATTTCAATTTTCAAAAAAATTGAATTCCAGTGAGGTTTCTACGCCCCTGGCGTGATGCGCCAGGGCGCGCCTAAGTGTATTTTTGTGCCACTTATTTTAATCCGGTCCAAGGCTTTTGGGTCTTGGTTTTAAGTCTTCCCATGCGTGAAAATATATATACTTAGCCGTATTTCAACTTTATATCACACAAGACATTCCCCAATACTCTCTCAAACACTTAGACAAATATTTCACTCCAAATTTCAAATCCCAAAACTCATCCGGCTCTTAAGGTTCTCATTCATGCTTCATGCCTCCATCTCCAATCTTCTTCAAGGATTATCCAAAGTCAAGGTATGTCATTTTGTTTCATGGGTTCTTTTCACCCATGATGCCTAAGATTTCTTATAAAATTGCATGATTTAAAGTTAATTTACTCATAGGTCTTACGTATTACGAATTACACTGCACACTATGTTGGGGTTTCATGAAATTATGATTGTTTTAGCATGTTTTGAGCTATGAATTTAAGATCTATTGTGGGATTTGATCAAGGGTTTTGATGTATATTGCTTGAGGGTTTCACCAAGTATTTATTTATGGTTTTACATTGAATTTTCTAGCATGATAACACTCTTAAATTACATGCTTTTATACTAGCACTACACACCTGCCAAGTGTTTGATAACATGTCTGGTTGATGTATTTTAAGGAATCGAAGGTCCAATGCATGTCTTATGACTTGAATGACTTTATGATAATGAAAGGAATGTATTAATATGATATTCTCCTATATAGTGTTGGAAAGTGACCATGCCTTACTCAGGGGTTTAAGAGCCCAAGTAACCATGTCGAGGAGTTTGTACCTTGACACTAATCAAGAGGTTGTGCCTTGATAACCGGGTTGAGGGGATAGTACTTCAATTATCAAGGGGTGGTAGGGTGCGACTATTCACCAACCAATCAAGCGTTCATACTTTGGTAACCAATTTAAGGGGTTAGTTCCTCAATCACCAAGGGTGGTAGCGTACAACGATCCACAAACCAACCAAAGGGGTTTGTACCTTGGTAACCTATGGGTTTATAATGATGGTCTCTTCTTATACCTTGTATTGTATTCCATGTAAGAATGTTTTACATAAGCATTGATCATACATGCCATATTGTTATTATGCTATCTATTGCTTACTGTTATGCATTTTGATTATAATGCCTATCTTTTGTTGCATTATATCCTACATACTTAGTATATTCAAATGTACTAAAGCATACTCAATACCTAAATAATGTTACTATGTAGGAACCAGAGCCTTGCTTGATCATCCTCCTCTACGTGGCTAGTACGATCTCTCTCAAAGCTAGTTGGTGAGTCCTCCACTTCGGGGACATCAACTTTGATCTTATGCTATGTATAAAGTCTTTCATTTCTTTTTATTATTTACTTGGCTATGAGTGTGAGCTCGATTGCTTGTCTTGGATTCTGCTAAGTTCTATTGTTAGAGGTGTTGTTGGGTATGTTGTTTGTAATGCTATGAGCTTGACTCTTTCTTGACTCCTGATGTTTATGATATGAAAGATGTCCCTTAGCCCCAGTCTACCCTATTTACTATCTCTTGTTGTCATTTTATTAGTTCCGTAATCAAGGATGTGTAATGATATGTTAAGAGGCTTGCTTGGGGACCATTCGGGTTCCCCATGCGCCATGTCACATCAACGCCCTAGGCTTGGGTCGTGACAAACTTAGTATTAGAGCACTAGGTTGTTAATAGTCCTCTGCGTCCAACACACCGCATCGATTAGATTATTATTCATTATTGTGTTATGCACCACAAGTATGAGTAAAAGGCTATGAGATGTTTTAGAAAATGTTTCCCTTTTTCGTACTCTATATCGTGCCATAGAAGTTAAGGTAGGCTTTTCCCCATAATGATTGTTCTTTTCTATGCTATATTATGCCTAACACAATAGGAAGAAGAGCCCGCACACCCGAGGAACAACCGGCTCATGGTGAGCTCCGAGATGCTCTCACTTTGCTTGCAGAAGTGTGGCTAATCAACCCAATCTAGGGGCCCAAGCCCTTCTTGCTCGTGCACCGGCATCTCAGGTAAGAGACTTCATGAGGATGAATCCCCCGAAATTCTATGGGTGAAAGGTGGATGAGGCCCTTCAAGACTTCATTGATTAGATCTACAAGGTTTTGGCTATTATGGCTGTTAGATCGGTAGAGAAGGCAAAGTTGGCGGCTTACCAACTCAAGGGGGTGGCACAAATATGGTTTAATCAATTGAAGGAGGAGAAAGGAATCAACAATGTGGTGCTTTAGGAGGAGTTCAAGGCAGCTTTTTCTTAATCAATTCTTCCCTCTTGAACTTAGGGAGGCCAAGATGGTGTAATTTATGAATTTTGGACAAGGGTCTATGAGTGTGAGGGAGTATTCCCTCAATTTCAATCAACTCTCTAAATATTCTCCCCACTTGGTTGCCGACCCAATGTCTAGAATGAACAAGTTTGTGATGTGTGTTTCCAGTTTGGTGAGTGAGGAATGCTACTTCGCTATGCTGATTAGTGACATGAATTTGTCCCGCTTGATGACCTATGCCGAGCAAATGGAGATGGAAAAGTTGCGGAAGAGGAGGAGTAATGAGGCGAAGAGGGCCCGTTTTGAGGGTAGGTTCCAAAGTCGAAAGGATGGCTGGTTCCATCAAGGTCAAAGGTCTTCTCATGCTTCTAATAGGGGTTCGCCAACGATTTTTCAAGAATCCAAGGTGTTGGTGGTGTAGTCCCTAATAATATGTGTCCAAGATTTGGTAAGAGCCATGAGGGCCCATGTTTGAGAGCCACTAATTTATGTTATGGGTGTGGAGAAGTTGGTCACAAAAAGATTGATTGTCCTCATAACTGCTACAAGGGTAAGGAGGTCCATCCACAAGGTACAAATTTGGTTGCTTTGGGAAGGGGTGGACAACAAGGTGGTGTCCCAAGGCACAATCAATTTGACACTTTACATGGGAGGCAAGGGGTTGACGAGGTTCCCGACATCGTCACCGGTATGTTAAAAGTCTTTGATTTTGATGTGTATACATTGATTGATATGAGTGCCACTCTTTCTTTTGTTACCCCATTTGTTGCCAAAAAGTTTCTTGTTGAGCGTGACTTGTTGTGTGAGTCTTATGAGGTTTCTACTCCATTTGGTGCATCTATTGTTGCTAGAAATGTGTATAGAAATTGTCCCATTTGCATCTTGCATAAAATACTGCTTGTGATTGTGTTGAGTTGGATATGATTGATTTTGATGTCATTCTTGGGATGGATTGGTTGCATGCATACTATGCTTCTATTGATTGTAGAACTCGTAGGTCAAATTCCAATTCCCAAAAGAACCTATCCTTGAGTGGGAGAGTCAAAATATGGTGGTCAGGGGTAGGTTTATCTCTTGCATTAAAGCCCGTAAGTTGATCTCTAAGGGTTGTCTTTATCATCTTGAAAGGGTTAGGGATATGGAGTCCAAAGTCCTTACCATGAGTCGTTTTCAATTGTAAATGAGTTCCTTGATGTCTTTCCAAATGACCTTCCTGGTGTTTTTCCTGAATGAAAAATAGATTTTGGTATAGACCTCATCCCCGATACTCAACCAATTTCTATTCCCCCTTAACGTATGGCCCCGGTGGAGTTGAAGGAGTTAAAGGAGCAATTGAGGGATTTGTTGGAGAAAGGTTTTATTAGGCCTAGTCAATCACCTTGGGCTGCACCTGTGTTGTTTGTGAGAAAGAATAATGGGAATTTTAGAATGTGTATTGACTACCGGTAACTTAATAGGGTCACCATCAAGAACAGGTATCCTCTTCCAAGGATTGAGGATTTATTTGACCAATTGCAAGGGGCTAACCACTTCTCTAAGATTGATCTTTGATCTGGATATCATCAAGTGAAAGTGAGGAAGTGTGACATACCCAAGACGGCCTTCTGGACTAGGTATGGGCATTATGAGTTTGTTGTGATGTCCTTTGGGTTGACCAATGCACTGACTATCTTCATGGATCTTATGAATAGGGTCTTCAAACCCTACCTTGACTCGTTTGTTGTGGCCTTCATTGATGATATTTTGATGTATTCACATAGTGAGGAGGAGCATATGGATCATTTGAGGGTAGTGTTACAAAGATTGTAGGAAGAGAAGATGTATGCCAATTATGAAAAATGTGAATTTTTATTAAAAGAGGTTACCTTCCTAGGTCATGTGGTGTTGGGGGATGGTATTAAAGTGGATCCTAAAAAGACAGATGTGATTAAAAATTGGCCTAGACCATTGACCTCGTCACATATTAGGAGCTTCTTAGACTTAGCGGGTTACTATCGAAGGTTTGTGAATGGGTTCTCTTCTATTACTTCTACTATGACCAAGTTGACTCAAAAGAAAGCCCAATTTGTGTGGACCGATGAGTATGAAAAGAGTTTCCAAACATTGAAAGATAAGCTTGTATCCGCTCCTATATTGTCACCACCATAAGGGCTAGAAGGATTTTGTATGGTTATGCTTCTAGAGTTGGTTTGGAATATGTGTTTATGCTAAATAGTAAGGTGATAGCCTATGCTTCTAGACAACTCAAAGTGCATGGAAAGAACTACCCTACCCATGATCTTTAACTAGCCGTCATGGTATTTGCATTAAAGATTTGGCGTCATTATTTGTATGGGGTGCGTGTTGATGTGTTCACCGATCATAAGAGTCTCTAATATGTGTTCAGTCAAAAAGATCTCAACTTGAGGAAATGGAGGTGGTTAGAACTTCTTAAGGATTATGATATGAGTGTGCATTATCATCCCGGTAAGGCTAAATATATGGCGAATACTTTGAGTAGAACATCTATGAGTAGCCTAGCTCATGTTGATGGTGGGGACATAGAGTTAGCTGAGGAGTTCCATCGGTTGGCTAGATTGGGAGTTAGGTTGGAAGAGGGTGATGGTGGTGGTGGTGGTGGTGTTGATGGTTCTAAATCTTTATTGATTGAGGAGGTAAAAGTTAAGCAAGATCTTGACCCCGCTTTTTTAGAATTGAAGGAGGGTAAGGTGGAGGTTTTCTCCCAAGTGGGAGATGATACCCTTAGATACCAAGGTAGGTTATGTATGCCTTGTGTTGATGTCTTGAGAGAAAAGATTCTTGATAAGGCTCATGGTTCTTTTTACTCTATTAACCCTGGATCTACTAAGATGTATAGAGATTTGAGGGATGTGTTTTGTTGGGAGATGTGAAGTAAGACATTGCCAAATTTGTTTCTAGTTGCCACAGTTGCCAACAAGTCAAAGCCGAGCATCAAAGGTCGGGTGGCCTAACCTAAGACATAGAGATTCCTACTTGGAAGTTGGAAGAGATTAATATGGGTTTTGTAGTTGGGTTGCCCAAGACTAGAAAGGGTCTTGATTCTATTTGGGTTGTGGTTGAAGGATGATAAAATCGGCTCACTTTCTACCGGTTGAGACTACATATGGGGCTGAAGATTATGCTAGGTTGTACATTCATGAGTTGGTGAGGTTGCATGGGGTTCCTTTGTCCATCATATCGGATAATGGTGCACAATTCACTTCACACTTTTGGAGATCCTTCCAAAGAGGTCTTGGAATCAAGGTAAAGCTTAGTATGGCCTTTCACCTTGAAAGGGATGACCAAGCCAAAAGAACTATCCAAACTCTTAAGGATATGCTTAAGGCTTATATTTTGGAGTTCAAAGGTAGTTGGGATGATCATCTTCCATTAGTTGAGCTTGCTTATAGCATAGCTATTATTCTAGCATTGGTATGGCTTCTTTTGAGGCTCTTTATGGTAGACGTTGTAGATCATCGGTTGGGTGGTTTAAAGTTGTAGAGATGGCTTTGTTAGGTCTGGATCTAGTTATGGATGCTATGAAGAAGGTAGGGATGATTAGAAAATGTTGAAAACAACCCAAAGTCGCCAAAAGTCTTATGTCGATGAGAAAAGGAGGGAGTTTGAGTTTAAGATTGGTGATTAGGTCTATTTGAAAGTGTTACCCATGAAGGGTGCGGTTCGTTTTGGTAAGAAGGGTTAGTTAATCCCTAGATATGTGGATCCTTATAGGGTGATGAGAAGGATTTGTAAGGTGGCCTACAATTTGGATTTACCTAGTGAAATGGAATTGGTTCCTCAAGTCTTCTATGTGTCTATGTTGAGAAAGTGTGTGGGAGACCCTAATGCTATTGTACCTCTTGATGTTGTGGGTGTGGTGGAAGACAACTTGACATATGAAGAGTTTTCAGTAGAGATCTTTGATAGAAAAGTGAAGGGTCTAAGGAACAAGGATGTCGCTTCCATTAAGGTCCTTTGGAGGAATCAACAAGTCGAAAGTGCTACATGGGAACCCGAAGCAGATATGCAAAAGCAATACCCCTATCTCTTCCAACCTACTCAAGATTCTGGTACTAATTCTAAGTATTCTATGTGATTTCATGTCTCATTTTACAGGCCATATGTCATTTGCATGCATTTAAATTTATATTGACAAAGTTCATGGTGATTTTACATTTATATTGAGATTTTGAAAATGGTGTTTTAAGTGTGTTGTTGCATTCTTCTTGGGGCTAATTTCTTCATGATTACTCTTCTCATATACATTTCATTATCATTCGGGGACGAATGTTCCCAAGGGGGAGATATTAAAACGACCCCAAAAACTGCCTGAAAATGTGCGTCGGAAGTGCCTGGAATCGTAATTTCTACATATCTCAAAATCCATGCGTGAGATCGAAAATTCGACTCCATATTCTTGATCAAGGGAAAACATTGAGTGGAAAATAGCTCTAACTATGATTTTAGAGCGAACGAATCACAATTTCAATTTCCCAAAAAAATCAAATTCCAGTGAGGTTTCCGCGCCCCTGGTGCTTGGCTTGCCTCAGTGTATTTTTATGCCAATTATTTTAGTCCGGTCCAAGAATTTTGGGTCTCAGTCCTAAGTCTTCCCATTCGTGAAAATACCTATACTTAGTCATATTTCACCTCATATCATACAAGACATATTTCACCTTCATATCATATAAGACATTCCCCAATACTCTCTCAAACACTTATACAAATATTTCACACCAAATTTCAAGTCCCAAAGCTCATCTGGATCTTAGGATTCTCATTCAAGATTCAACCCTCCATCTCCAATCTTCTTCAAGGATTCTCCGAGGTCAAGGTATGTGGGTTTCTTTCATGAGCTCCTTTCACCCATGATGCCCAAGCTTTCTTTTAGCTAAAATTGCATGATTTAAAGTTGATTTACTCATGGGTCTTACTTGTTATGAATTTCATTACATGCTATGTTGGGTTTTCATGAAATTATGATTGTTTTAGCATGTTGTGAGCTATGAATCTAAGATCTATTGTGAGATTTGATGAATGGTTTTGATGTATATTGCTTGAGAATGTTACCAAGTATGTATTGATGGTTTTGCATTGAATTTGCTAGCATGATTACACTTTTGAATTTCATGGTTTTACACTAGCACTACACACCCGCCAAGTGTTTGATAAAATATCCGGTTAATGTATTTTGAGGAATTGAAGGTCCAATGCATGTATTATGAGTTAAATGACTTTACAATGATGAAAGGAATGTATGAATATGATATTCTCCTATATCGTGTTGGAAAGTGACCTTGCCTTACTCGGGGGGTTAAGAGCTCGGGTAACCAAACCACCTTGATACTAATAAAGGGGTTGTGCCTTGATAACCGGGTTCAGGGGTTAGTACCTCAATCACCAGGGGTGGTAGGGTACGACAATCCACCAACCAATCAAGGGGTTTGTACCTTGGTAAAAGGGTTGACGTTAGTTCCTCAATCACCAGGGGTAGTAGGGTGCGACCATCCACAAACCAATCAGAGGGGTTTGTACCTTGGTAACCTATGGACTTATAATGATGGTCTCTTTTTACACCTTATATTATATTCCATGTAAGCATATTTTACAGAAGCATTGATCATACATGCCATATTGTTATATGCTATCTATTGCTTACTATTATACATTTTGATTATGATGCCTACCTCTTGTTGCATTGCATCCTACATGCCTACTACATTCAAACGTACTAATGCATACTCTATGTGTCACGACCCAAACTAGGGCATATATGTGACACGGTGCATGGGGACCCCAAAGGAAACCCAATAAAGCCTCTTAACATATCATTACACATCCTTGGCCATGGAAGCAAATTGAATAACATTGAAAGAATATAAATAAGGGCAAAGGGGCTAACAGGAAACTTTCATACTATAAAAATCAAGATACATAAGAGTCAAGGCTCATAGCATAATTACACATCATGTCCAACAACACCTCTACTACATAAATGCTTAGTAGGGGCCAAGACAAGAAACCGGGCTCGCCCTCATAGTCAACATACATCAAAGAAAAATTGAGCATCTTAATACATAGCATAAGATCAGAGACATCACCCTCGAAATGGAGGATTCACGAACTATCTTGAATAGATACCACTAGCCACGTGGAGGAGGATGATGACCAAATAGAGCTTCGATCCCTACATGGTAACATCATGAAGGGATAGAGTATGCATAGTACGTTTGAATGTACTAAGTATGTAGGATGCAATGCAACAAGAGATAGGTAACATAATTGAAATGCATAACCATGAGTAATAGATAGCATAATAGCAATATGACATGTATGAATGACGCTTGAAGTAAAACATGCTTATATAAAACATATTATATATATAGGAAGAGACCATAATCATAGACCAAGCATACTAGTACTCGGAATCCAAGGCTTAGCATCCCCCTTGGAGGGTGATCAAGGTACATACCCCTCAATTGGCAGATGGACTTCACACCCTCCATCATAGTGTTCAAGGTATCAACCCCTTAACATGTTTAAAGGACTTCATACCCACCATCATAGTAGTCAAGGTATCAAACCCTCAACAATGATAATGGACTTCACACCTTCCAACATAGTAGTCAAGGTATCAACCCCCAAACGAGGTTAATGGACTTCACGCCCTCCATCATAGTGGTCAAGGTATCAACCCCTCAACAAGGTTAATGGACTTAACACCCTCCATCATATTGGTCAAGGTATCAACCCCTTAACATGCTTAATGGACTTCACACCCTCCATCATAGTAGTTAAGATATCAATCCCTCAACAAGGTTAATGGACTTCACACTCTCCATCATAGTGGTCAAGGCAAGCACCCCCTCAACAAGGTATAGTCAACATGCAACCCTACGATACTTTTGAAGAAATCATCATAAAATTACATTACTTTCATCTCCATATGGTCATATATCTCATATGCCAAGCATTACGCCTTCAATAACTCAAGAATCAATAACCGGACATTTTATCAAACACTTGGGGGAGGGGGGCTGTAATGCTAGTGTAAAACCATGTAATTCAAGAGTGTAATCATGCTAGAAAATTCAATGTAAAACCATCAATAGATACGTCGTAACACCCTCAAGCAATATACATCAAAACCCTTCATCAAATCTCATAATAGATCTTAGATTTGTAGCTCAAAACATGCTAAAACAGTAATAATTTCATGAAACCCCAACATAGTGTGCAGTGAAATTCATAATAAGTAACAACCATGAGTAAATCAACTTTAAATTATGCAATTTTAAGAAAATAAAAGCTTGGGAATTATGGGTGAAAGGAACCCATGAAAGAAACCCATATACCTTGACTTTGGAGAATCCTTGAAGAAGATTTGAGATGGAGGCTTGATGCTTGAATGATAACCTTAAGATCCAGATGAGTCTTGAGACTTGGAATTTGGAGGTGAAATATCGTCTAAGTGTTTGAGAGAATATTTGGGAGTGTCTTGCATGATATAGAGGTGAAATAAGGCTAAGTATAGGTATTTTCACGCATGGGAAGGCATAGGATCAAGACTCAAAAGTCTTGGACCAAACAAGAAAAACTGTACAAAAATTATACTGGGGCACATCACGCCAAAAACGCGCAATACTCACTGGAATTCGATTTTTGGAAAAATAAAATTGCGATTCCTTTGCTATAAAATCAGGATTAGAACCATTCCCCACTCCATTTTACCCCGTGAAAAAGAATATAAAGTTGGATCTTCAATATCACAGACGGATTTTGAGATATATAGAAATTATGATTCCAGGCACTTTCGAGGCACATTTTCGGGCACTTTTGGGGTCGTTTCAATATCTCCCCCTTGGGAACATTCGTCCTTGAATGTGAAAGAAATATACATAAGAAGAGTAATCATGAAGGAATCAGCCCCAACAAGAATACAATAATACACTCAAACACCATTTTCGAAATCCCAATGCAAGTGTCAAAATCATCAGGAACTTGTCAACATAGACATGAATGCATGCAAATGACATAGGGGCTCAAACATAAGATTTAATATCATAAGAAGTACTTGATTTGTTATCATAGCTTGAATAGAGTGAAAAAGGTACAAATATTGCTTTTCCATGCCCGCTCCGACTCCCCGAGAGACACTTTCGACTTGATGATTCCTCCAAAAGGGCTTTGATGAACACCACATCATTAGTAATCAACTTTTCCACCCTTCTATCACATATTTCCACCGGGACCTTCTCCTAAGCCAATTTATCTTCCTCAACACCTACAACCTCAAAAAGTTCTATAACACTTGAATCACCAACACATCCCTTCAACCTAGGAACACGAAGAACTGGACGAACAATATCCACATCCTTAGGCAATTCTCATTCGTATGCAACCTCATCAATCCTACTTAATACTCTATAAGGACCTACAAACCTTAACCCAATTAGAAAACTTAAATACACATAGTTTTCTTGGTACCATAAACCACCATCTCCCTATTGGGAGACAACTTACACTCTACCATCCTTTCCCTCAAAACTTCCAACTCTAATAATGTGGAAACAAGGCCTTGCTCAAACTAGACTTCTTCAACCAAAGAAGATTTAGGACCATCACAAACACTACCCTACCACTCTCAACCTCCTCTATCCTAACTCCCAATCTAGCCAACGACGGACCTCTTTAGTTACCTCTTTGCCACCATCATTGGCATACGCTAGGCTACCCATAGGCACCCTACTTAGCATCGACCACAACATTAGCCTTACTGGGGAAAATACACACTCATATTATAACGCTTAAGGAGTTCTAGCCACCTTCTTATTACCCTCAATTCACACTTATCACATTTAGAAAACCATATCTCATCCCCCAAGACTTGTAACACTACCCCCAAATCATTTACAAACTCTAAATAAATCAATGCTCTACCTCTAGAGGCCACCACAATCACGTTAAGGTAGGATTTTAAGACCCTATTCAAGAAGCGCATAAATATAGCCTGTACATAAGTCAACCAAACATCTCCACCAATACTTAAAATGCACACTCCTAGCCCAAAAGGACACCTAGGGATATCACCTACCCTCATCCTCACTACAAGTCAATCTTAGAGATGTGACTAGCCCATTATAGTTTACCAAATAGATCAGTCATGCTTAACCATAATATTACAACCTTACGGATCCTACACCGATTAGGAACATGATATGCACGTAGCCGAGCCACCCTAAGACCTCCAATCCATCAAATAATTTTCAACCAAAATCACATGACAAGACTTTATGCAACAAGAACATGGAGTAACCCTTACAAGCATTTCTAGCACCAATAAACTCACACAACCAAATCTTACTATCAACAAAAGGAATGATGAAATAAATAGCAACCCTCAGAACCATCAAAGAATGCACAATAAAATCAAAAAGAACCTACAACTTACCAGTAGCATCTTCGAGCAACTCATCCCTGCTTGCCTTCTTTGAAGGGCGTAGAACCTATTATATCTTGGAGCACCTTCTTTATCATACCACCTCCTTTGCCCTTGTTGCACCTAAGAGAACAATCTATTATTTTGTAACCTATGTCCCCACAACCATAACAAGCATTGGTCTTCTTCAATCACGAGCCATCATGGCATCTATCACATTTTAAGCACCTAGCATAAAGTACCACACGACCACGACCTTTGGGACTTTGGAACTTTCCTTCACCACCGACCCTCTTATCTTCCCTACCCCTTCTCTTTCTCATCTTTTGCTCCTACAATTGTTTTGCATAAGTCATCAAGCGGGACAAATCCATGTCACCAATCAACATTGCGGAACGACATTTCTCGTTCACCAAATCGGATACACCCATTACCAACTTATTCATTCTCAACCTCGGATTGGCCACCAAGTGGGGAGCATATTTAGAAAGTCGGTTGAACATGAAGGAACACTCCCTCACACTCATTAACCCTTACTTCAAATTTATGAATTCTATCATCTTGGCCTCCTTAAGCTCAAGAGGAAAAATAGGTTAGGAAAGGCCACCTTAAACTCCTCCTATAGCACCACATTATTGTTCCCTTCTCCTCCTTCCATTGAGTAAACCATATTTGTTCCACCACCTTGAGTTGGTAAGCCGCTAATTCCGCCTTCTCTTTCGATCTCACACCCATGATAGCCAACACTTCATAAACCTCATCAATGAACTCTTGAGGGTCCTCATCCATTGTAGAACCATAGAAATTCAGTGAATTCATCCTCATGAAGTCCCACACTCAAGATGCCGAAGTAGGAGCATGAGAGGTTTAGGCCCCTTGATTGACTTGATTAACCACGACTTGGGATAGCAAAGTGAGGGCATCTCGGAACTCTCATGATTCGGTCCCCCATTTGAGGAGCTTGAGGAGCGGGAGGAGCCAGTTGTTCCTTGGGAGTGCGGGCTCTTCTTCCTCTTGTGTTAGGCATGATCTAGCATATCAAAGAACAATCATTAGGGGAAAAACCTTACCTCAACTATATAGCATGACATTGACCATGAAGAAGGGAAACATTTCCTAAAACAGCTTATAGCCTCTTACTCATTGTTGTGGTGCACAACACAACCATGTAAAAGACTCTAATCGATATGGTGTGTTAGACTCCGAGGATCTAACAATCTAGTACTTTGATACCAAGTTTGTCACGACCCAAACTAGGTCCTAGATGCGACATGGCGCATAAGGACCTCGAAATAAACCCCAAGCAAGCCTCTTAACATATCATTACACATCTTTAGTCACCGAAGCAATTGAATAACATTGAAAGAATAGAAGTAAGGGCAAAGGGGCTCAGGGGAAACTTTCATAATATAAAAATCAAAAGACAAGAGACTCAAGGCTCATAGCATAATTACACATCATGTCCAACAACACCTCTACTACATATATACTCAGCGGGGTCTGAGATAAGCAACTTTGCTCACCTTATAGTCAACATACATCAAAGAAAAAGAGAGAGTCTTAATATATAGCATAAGATTAAAGGCATCACCCTCAGAATGGGGGACTCACCAACTAGCTTGAATAGATACCGCTAGCCCCGTAGAGGAGGATGATGACCAAATGGAGCTCCGGTCCCTACATGGTAACATCATGTATGCATAGAGTATGCATTAGTACATTTGAATGTACTAAGTATGTACGATGCAACGCAACAAGAGATAGGCAACATAATTGAAATGCATAAACATGAGTAATAAATAGGATAATTGCAATATGACATGTATGAATGATGCTTAAAGTAAAACATGCTTATATAAAACATATTAAATATATAAGAAGAGACCATCATCATAGACCAAGCATTTTAGTACTCGGAATCTAAGGCTTGGCACTCCCCCAGAGGATGATCAACGTATATACCCCTCAATCACTAGATTGACTTCACACCCTCCATCATAGTGGTTAAGGTATCAACTCCTTAACATGGTTAATAGAATTTACTCCTTCCATTATAGTGGCCAAGGTATACATCCCTCAACAAGGTTAATGTACTTCACACCCTCCATCACAGTGGTCAAGGTATCAACCCCTCAACAAGGTTAATGGACTTCACACCCTCCCATAGTAGTCAAGGTATCAACCCCTAGCAAGGTTAATGGACGTCACACCCACCATCGTAGTGGTCAAGGTATCAACCACTTGACATGGTTAATGGACTTCACACCCTCCATTATCGTGGTCCAAGCAAGCACCCCCTCAACAAGGTATGGTCAACATGCAACCCTAGGGATACTTTTCAATAAGTAATCATAATATTACATTACTTTCACCTCTATATGGTCATATATCTCATATGCCAATCATTAGGCCTTCAACAACTCAAGAATCAATAAAAGGACATTTTATCAAACACTTGGGTGTGTGTAATGCTAGTTTAAAATTATGCACTTCAAGAGTGTAATAATGCTAGAAAGTTCAATGTGAAACCATTAATAGATACTTGGTAACACCTCTAAGAAATCCTTCATCAAATCTCAGAATATATCTTAGATTGATAGCTCAAAATATGGTAAAACAATCATAATTTCACGAAACCCTAACATAGTGTGCAGTGAAATTCATAATAAGTAAGACCCATGAGTAAATCAACTTTAAATCATGTAATTTTAAGAAAAGGAAAGCTTGTGAATCATGGATGAAAGAAACCCATGAAAGAAACCCACATACCTTGACTTTGGAGCATCTTTGAAGAAGATTGGAGATGGAGATTTGAAGCTTGAATTAGAACCTTATGATCCGGATGAGTCTTGAGACTTGGAATTTAGAGGTGAAATATTATCTAAGTATTTGAGAGAGTATTTTGGAATGTCTTTCATGCTATGGGGGAAAAGTAAGGCTAAGTATAGGTATTTTCACGCATAGTAAGACTTAGGCCCAAGACCCAAAAGACTTGGACCTGACAAGAAAAACTGTGCAAAATTTACAAAGGGGTGCGTCGCGCCACAAACGTGCAATACTCATTGGAATTCAATTTTTGGAAAAATAAAATTGTTATTCGTTTACTCTAAAATCGGGGTTAGACCCATTCCCCGCTCAATTTGACCCCTTGAATAAGATAAGAAGTCGGATGTTTGATATCACACACAGATTTTGAGATATATGAAAATTACAATTTCCAGTACTTTTGAGGTACATTTTTGGGCACTTTTAGGGTCGTTTCACTATGCCTAGATGATGTTATTATGTAGGAATTAGAGCCCCACTTGATAATCCTCCACCATGTGGCTAGTACGATCTCTCTTAAAGCTAGTTAGTGAGTCCTCCACTTCGGACACATTGACTTTGATCTTATGCTATGTATAAAGACTCCCTTTTCTTTTTATTATATGTACTTGACTATGAGGGTGAGCCTGGTTTCTTGTCTTGGACCCCGCTAAGTTCTATGGTTAGAGGTGTTGTTAGACATGTTATGTGTAATGCTATAAGCTTGACTCTCTCTTGACTCTTGATATTTATAATATCAAAGATGTCCCTTAGCCTCGGCTATCCCTATTTACTATCTCTTGTTGTCATTTTATTGCTTCTGCGACCAAGGATGTGTAATAATATGTTAAGAGGCTTGCTTGTGGTCCCTTCGGGTTCCCCATATACTTGTGACATCTAGGCCCTAGGCTTGGGTCATGACAAGGAGGTCTAGGGATGGGCTTAAACTTTTGTGGCACTTCAGCTGCTTCACTCACCCCATTCTTACCACGATCATCTCTTTTATATGCACCTTGTTGCAACCATCTCCTCACGAACATCTTCCTTATCAACTAGCATAGGAGGATTAATAGTGCTCTTTCCACCACTAGTAGTAATTGCCATACACTACCCTTCATTCATAAGATTTTGTACTGTGTTGCTATGCAATGTACCCTTCTGATGCTGATTCAACTTAGATGACACTTGATTAAACTATTATTCAAGTTGTTTAATAGCCGCAGAATGGGACTCTATTATCATATTTGTGCTTGAAGTATCTGATTTCATTCCCCTTAGAGTCTCATCCTGTGTCTCAGCCTTCTTCAATAGGCGGTCAAACATCTTCTCAATTCTGGAATTTCCTACACTTGCGTCCCAGTTTTCTAGTGGCACATAAGGACCATTTCTGAAGCCTTCTCTGCGACCCCAATTCGTATCTAGACCCTGCTCCTATCATAATAACAACCACGGTTGTGTCTAAAAGCTCCATCTCTACCATAGTTCTGACCTTAATTTCCTTGACCATAGCGCCAATAGTCCTGATTGGACCCTTGGGCGTTGGTCCGGAAAACCCCCCACCTAATCATTCACAAAACATGTGTCCTCCTTATAGTATGGCTCTTTGTACATGGATAAACGTGGAGGTTGGTAAACCACTGCATTCACTCTCTCTTAGTTCTGCTTGATCACCACATCTATGCTTGTGCTAAGCTAAGCAAGCTATTGCATAATTTCTTTATTGATTTTGGCTTGCTCTGAACCCTCACTGACAGCATATGAGCCCTTCATTCAAGCTCTATCCCACTATATGCCCATGCACGATTCGTCTTGACCACTTGCTCTATATGCTCGGCAATCCTTGCGAATTGTTGATCGAGAAACATGCTCCCCATGATAGTGTTAGCATAAGCATGATTGTTCTCACCTAGGGAATAATAGAAGATCTCCACCAAGGCATCATCAACTATCTTGTGATAGGGACGCTCTTCAGACATTTAGTAAACCGCTCCCAAGTAGTGCTTATTGAATCACCAGGAAGTTACTCAAAGTGGTTGATCCAGTCCTTCAACTTCAGCTTCTTCAATCTAAGGAAGTACCTCTCCAAAAAGGCCTTCCGCAAATCTGCCCAACTAGTGATTGAAATCTGCAGGAGCTCAGATAGCCATAATGCAGCATTGCCCGCGACAGACAATGGGAAGACACGAAGTAACACAACATCCATATACAAATTATGTGTCCCATCACACTCTTACAAACAAATGTCATATTATGCAAGTGGCTATGTGGATCCTATGATGGTAAGCCCGCAAATAGCCACGATTCTGCAGCATTTGAAGTAACCCACAAGAAACTGTGAACTTTGTGTCTATCGGTAGTAGTGGAAACACAATAACTCCAATCACATCCACAACCATGGGGTTCAACCTGTACTGATTCCACTAGTAAGCATTGGCATTGAACTCTCGAGGCTATGGAATATCCTCCGAAGGAGGTGAGTTCTCATTCCTATCATCATCATTTTACCCCTGTTCAAGGCTACATTGGCTACGTTGTCGGCATTTTCTTGGGTCATTCTTCTTATAGTTCTATGGATCTCTAGACAAAGTGGAGTTACGAGATTTCCTTGACTCTGAGTGTTGGACATACACTTCTAGTACACTCGGCAAAGAAACAAAAATAAATACAAAAGTAAAATAAAGGGAACTAAGGGTTAACACTCGAATTACTTAATGAATCTTACTAAGTCTAGCCGTATTCCCTGGCAAAGACGCCAAAAATCTTGATTTTGCCAAATTGCACCTCCTTTTTTAGGATATAGCGATCCTTGTCAAGATATAAAACCTAACCAAAGTTAGGGTCGAACCCACAGGGAATACATAGTCTCAAGACAAATTCACCAAAAAGCAGTCCAAGTAGTTAACCAACTCAATTCCTCGGGGGGGGGGGGGGCATTTGCAATATTCAATAAGAAAATAAACTAAACTAACTATAACAAGAGAGAATCAATAATAGAGAGCAACTAGGGTATTGTGTTCCCCATGATTACCCAATTTAGTATCAACGGATAACCTAATTCTTATCTAGTATATAACATGCAGGATGGTAATTTAAGTTCACCAAGCCCTTTGGTCAAAGGTGAGAGGTGAACTTCACTATGCAACTTGGCCCATCTCTATAGTGTGCAATACTAACCATTACTATAAGTCCCAGTACAGCCTCCCCTTCACCCAGTTCAATTGATTTGATGAGAATACATCAATCGAATCTTGTTAATCAATCTTTTTTCCTATTTATTACAACCTTGGTTTAGTCAGTAATACCAGGCAAGTTCTAATGTTGGCCAACACTAAAAAACATGCAAAACAAAGAGAATTGATTAATACATGCATATACCCAATCCAAGAATTATAAATTATCCAGGTCTACTTTATTAGTTCTTCATGGTTCCCACAACCCTAGTTGTGGAACTAGTTACTCATGCTATGTGTAAATGAAGAAATTATGAATTGAGAAAACATAATTAAACACTTACACAATTGAATTGAAATCAAGCAAATCCAAGATTGATGAGAATCACCAGATTGAATATTAAATTTACCCCCAAGTGTTTTCTTACAATCTTCTCTCCCAATTATTGAATTCTCCAAGTACAAACCCTAAAACTATTGAATAATGACGTCCACCTCTGAAAAGTAACCTAAAAGTACTAGTTATAATAAAAGTCCAAAATAAAATAGAAAAACTAATTAGCAAACTCCACGAAAGGTCTTTACAACTCGTAGTGTCTTCTATAGCTCGTAGTCAGCTCCTGGGATTCTGTACTTCTCTTCCACGGCACAACTTTATGACTCATACTGCATGTTCGTAGGCTTCAACTTCATCAAATTATCCCTCACTAGAAATCTTCATGAAACATATCTATACAACTCGTAGAATGCTCTACAACTCATATGCAGATCTCGTTGAGCTGATCTTCAGAAATCATCCCTCACTGGAATTCATCATGAGAAATCCTCTACGACTCATAGAATGCTCCACAATCCGTAGAGGGTCTCCTGAATCATCAAAAACTAGAAACTTCTGTATTTTTTCCCCAAATCATAGACAGCCTGTAATCCTACAAATCTAAATACAAAACACATACACTCAACGAATATCGCGTTGAGAACACACAAAAGCCTAAGTTTTAAGCATCAAAAGTGTTGTATTTTGATAGCACATCAAAACCCTCAACTTAAAATTGTTGCTTGTCCTAAAGCGATGACTCAATCTACATAGACAATACAGTAACATACAGACCTCAACTTAATGGCATATATCACAGACAATTCGAACTCAGATACCCACACCTGCTTTTCAAAACAGGATCAGATAGCTATTTAGCAAACCAATACAAACTGGTGCAGGTGACACACAACTATGACAAGCAAGGAGTTTTCAACAGTCCACAATCACTGAACAAGTCAAATGCTAACAATGCAATGCAAGTACCCTCAAAGAAAGAAGTCTCATATCAGACACTCAATGATAATTTCATGTTTAACCTTGGGACTGTGCAAAAGACTCACTCTCACAAAAGATATTCATGCATAATAACTAATACCATTGGCTTGCCCCTATACTCATGACTCAGACCTTCAACTAACTGGACTAGGATCACTTTAGGAATATCTAGGGCTTGTAAGGTAGGCTCAGGAGGCTTTAGTATGATATTTTAGGAAAATAATGACTAGAGGCCTTCTTTAAAAATGGTTTTCTACACTTTTGTCCTACCAACTCAGTTATTTTCACCTTATTCTCCCTTTTGTCGTTACTCAAGCTTTTCTGGGTGCTTTCTTCTCATTTTTTAGATTTTTGCCTTATTTTCACTCTTCTTCTTGCTTTTTAGCTCAATCAAGGGCATCTTTTATTTTTGTTGCACCGGGTACATAATTTGCCTTCTTTTTCTCCTCATTTCTAACTTACCCCTTATTTTTGTGCTTTTACCCTTTCACCATCCACCCTCAACTTAGGCTTTTAGCTTGTTTTAAAGTGTACAATATCTATACTCCGAACTAGGGCCACTTTTGGTAGCCACCCTCAACTTAGGTGTTTTGTCTCAGTCAAGGTTCACAATGCCTAAGGACAGACCAGCGCCAATTTCAGGATTTTTCACTAGAGAAGACTAGGTTAATTAGGTGTTTAGAAAGAATTGGTATATGTAAGGCTCAAATATTTGGAACAAGGGATATATCATCATTTGGTTGGTTATTTTTAGGCTAAAGTGGACTATTTCAGAACAAAGGCCTAAGATCCTTTCCTAATCCATTTAATCAAGAATCGAACTTAGAGTAACAGGGGAAGTTCTGAATTAGTACAAACTACATGAATCTAGCAAAATAAGCTCACACTCTCCTAGCATTGCATACATTATCAACAAAAGTCTCACAGATCATGCTTTCTATCTCAATTTACCCTCACTTATCAGAACAGATATTGTCAAACCCCTAAACATGCATGGTTACTATCTAACTACTAATCAAAAAAAATTTGGTGGGTACACGTTTTTTCAAAACAAAACATAAAAACATGTTATACGTCATAAGTAGTGGTAATATATGCTACAAATATTATCTAAACATCATAAACATGCTGGTTCAATTGTAATTAAATATCCACAGGGAAAAAGAACACAGGCAAGAAATCTTGGGATCAAAACTTGGGGTAGTTATGGACCATAAGCTACTCAAACTTCACTAAAGCCTATAACTACCCATACCCTATAGAAAAAGATGTGCATTGTCCCCAATGCACAAAATCAATCAAAATAGAATGTAAGGAGTCAAAAACATACCTGGGCGCCTAAATGCTAATGGTCCACCTTGGGTTGCCTCCCAAGAAGCACCTGATTTATTGCAGCGGCATGACATAGATAGCTTGAGTACTCAAACTTCCTCAAGATCTCATTCCTCCACTGTTTTTACCTCTTCTGCATTTTCAAGGTATGTATTGACTCTTTGGCCATTTACTTTGAAAGTTTCTTCATTTCATCTCTCCAGTTCAATGGCCCCATGATCAAAGATGTGTGCTACTTGGAAGGGTCCCAACCATTTGGATTTGAGCTTCCTGGGGAACAACTTCAGTCTTGAATTATATAATAGCACCAAGTCCCCTGGTGCGAATTGGAAATTCTCTATACGATAGTCATACTGCAGCTTCATTCTTTGTTTATACAAGGATGAGCACTCATATACTTCCAATCAAAATTCATCAAGCTCATTTAGTTGGCTCAGCCTAGAGGTTGCTACATCATTCCAATCTAGATTCAACTTCTTCAATGCCCACATTGCTTCATGCTCAAGCTCCACTGGCAAGTGGCTTGCTTTCCAAAAGACAGGTTGGTAGGAAGATATGCCTATAGGGGTCTTGAATGTTGTTCGGTATACCCATAGTGCATCATCCAGCTTTCGCGACCAATTTTTATGGTTTGCATTCATTGTTTTGGATAGAATCTGTTTGATTTTCCTATTGGACACCTCCATCTACCCACTCGTCTGAGGATGATAAGGTGTTGCCACCTGATGTTTCACTCCATACTTTTCAAGAAGAGCTTTAAAAAGTCTATTGCAAAAATGAGAGCCTCCATCACTGATGATTGTCCGAGGGGTGCCAAACCGTGAGAAGATGTTCTTTTTCAGGAATGTTGTGATACTTTTTCCCTCATTGTTAGGAAGATCTACAGCCTGTATCCACGTTTAACACGGCCCAAGTCTAGGGCCTAGACGTAACACAGCGAATGGGGAACCCGAATGGACCCCAAACAAGCCTTTTAGCATATAATACACACATCCTTGGTCGCAGAAGAAATAAAATACAACATAAGACAGTATACAGGGACAAACGGGGCTAAGGGACAATTCTCATATCATAAACATCAAGAGTCAAAAGAGAGTCAAAGCACGAAAATATAATACAAACATGTCCAACAACACCTCTAAAACTTAGATACTTAGAGGGGGCCAAGACAAGCCACTAGGCTCACCCTCGTAGTGAACATATATACAAAAGAAGGATAGTATTAGAACATAGTAGGAAATCATAAGCATCGTCCTTGGAATGGAAGACTTACCGATAAGCTTGAGAGATGTCATACTAGCCACGTGGACGAGGATGATCAACCGGTGCTCTAGTTCCTACATGGTGACATCATATAGGCATAGAATATGTATTAGTACATTTTAATGTACTAGGTATGTAGGATCCAATGCAACAAGTGATAAACACCATAAACAAAATGCATTACATAGGCAATGAATAAGCTTATAGCAATATGGCATGTATGAATGACGTTTGAAGTAAAAATCATGCTTCGATGTAGAACATAATACAAGTGTGAAGGACTGACCACTATTAGTGCAATCCAAGGCCTACCACCTCCTTGGAGAGGCACATGAGGTATAAACCCCTTTATGAGGTTGATGAGGTACTCACCCCCAACAAGGTTGATGAGGTAAAAGCGCCCCCCCCCTCAACAACGTTATCAAGGTACAAGCCCCTTGACAAGGTTGCACTAGCCTGCAACCTCCCGAGCGAGGCGATTGGGGTACAAACCCCCCCAACAAGGTCACACGCGCTTACAACCTCCCGAGTGAGGCTTTGTCATCCCCAACACTATAGAGATAATATTATCTACATATATTCCTTTCATCATCATCATCATAGACATGCATTCCTTTCGTAATTATATAGTCATTCAACTGAAAAGACATGCATTGGACCTTCAACTCCTCAAGAAATCATAATCCAGATATTTTATCAAACACTTGGAGGCTGTGTAGTGCTAGTGTAAAACCATGCAATTCAAGAGTGAAATCATGCTAGAAAATTCAATTTAAAATCATCATAGATACTTGGTAACACCCTCAAGCAATAGTCATCAAAACCCTTCATCAAATCTCTCAATGGGTCTTGGTTTTATTGCTCAAAACAAGCTAAAACAATCACAATTTCATAAACCCTAACATTGCCTGCAGTGAAATTTATAATAGATAAGACCCATAAATAAATGAACTTTAAATCATCCAATTTTGAGTAAGAGAGCTTGGGTATCATGGGCGAAAGGGACCCATGAAAGAAACCCACAAACCTTGGGAGAATAGGTTGATGAAGATTGGAGATAGAGACATGAAGTTTGGTTGAGAGCCTTAAAATCCGGATGAGTTTGAGACTTGAATTTAGAAGATGAAATATTTTCTAAGTGTTTGGGATTGTATTTAGGAATGTCTTGAATGATATAAGGGTGAAATATTGCTAAGTATAGGGAATTTCATGCATGGAAACACTTATGCCCAAGACCCAAAAGCCTTGGACCAGACAAGGAAAATAGTGCACAAAATACATTGTAGCGCGCCCTTGGTACGTCACGCCAGGAGCGAGGATCATCACTGGAAATCGCATTTTTGTGATTTTCAAATTTTGCCACAATTGTTGTTAAATTGGGGTTAGACTCATTCCACACTCAATTTGATCCCCTGAACAAGAATATGAAGGCAAATTTTTTATATCATGCACAAATTTTGAGATATATGGAACTTACGATACCGAGCACTTTCGAGGCATACTTTGGGCACTTTTGGGGTCGTTTCAATATCTCCCCCTTGGGAATATTTGTCCCCGAATGTCAAAGAAATGTATATGAGAAGAGTAATCATGAAGAAATCAGCCCCAACAAGAATGCAACAATGTACTTAAAACATCATTTTCAAAATCTCATCATAAGTGTAAAATCACCATGAAATTGTAAATGTCAACATGAATGCATGCACATGACTTAAGGGCTGGAACATGAGACGTGAAATCACATAAGGTACTTAGAACTAGTACCTTAGGCTTGATTAGGATGGAAATGATGGGGGTAATGCTTTTACATATCCACTTCGGCCTCCCAAGTAGCACTTTCGACTTGATGATTTCTCCAAAGAACCCTAACGGAAGCCACATCCTTGTTCCTCAACCTCTTCACTTGTCTATCAAAAATCTGAACCGGAACCTTTTCATAAGTCAAATTATCTGCAACAACACCCATAACATCAAGAGGCATAATAGCATTAGGGTCACCCACACACTTCCTCAACATAGACACATGAAAGACCGGATGAACCAACTCCATTTCACTAGGCAAATCCAACCCGTAGGCCACCTTACCAATCTTTCTCATCAGCGTATAAGGACCCACATATCTAGGGCTTAACTTTCCCTTCTTTCCAAAATGGACCACACCCTTCATCGGTGACACCATCAAGTAGACCCAATCATCAACCTTGGATTCAATATCCTTTCTACTCACGTCGGCATTGTAATGACCCCAAAAAGTGCCCAAAGGTGTGCCTCATTAGTGCCCGAAATTGTAACTTTCATATATCTCAAAATATGTTCATAATATCAAAAGTTGAACTTTGTATTCTTGTTTAGGGGGTCATTTTAAGTTGAAAATGAGTCTAATCCCGATTTAAGAGCAAACGATTAGTGATTTTGATTTTCAAATGACAATTTCCAAAGAGTTTTTTGCGCCCCTGGCATGTAGATGAAGAAATTTGATCCTCACGTCCTGTCCGTGACACGAACATGTACATTTTCTATCGAATTATTTTTCATGTGTTCCAAGACTTTTAAGTCTTGGACCTAAGTGTTCCCAAACGTGGATATACCTATACTTAGCCATTTTTCACCCTCATATCATTCTAAACATTCTCAATATTAATTCAAACACTTAGCCAAATATTTCACTTCTAAACTCAAGTCTCAAAACCCTCTCTGGATCTAATGATTTCCTCTCAAGCTTCAAGGCTCCATCTCCAATCTTCTTCAAGTTCATCTTTGAAGCTAAGGTATGTGGGTTTCTTTTATGGGTTCCTTTCACTCATAATACCCAAGCTCTTTTTACTCAAAATTTGCATGATTTAAGTTGATTTATTCATGGGTCTTATCTATTATGAAAATCACTGCACATTATGTTGGAGTTTATGAAATTGTGACTATTTTACTATGTTAGGAACTATGAAATCTAAGGTCTATGGTAAGAATTGATAAAAGATCTTGATTTATATTATTTGTAGGTGTTACCAAGTATCTATTGATGGCTTTACACCTATTTTCAAGCATGATTTCACTCTTGAATTGTATGGTTTGACACCAGCATTACACACCCTCTAAATGTTTGATAAAATGTTCGTTATGGATTCTTGAGGAATTGAAGGTCCAATGTGTGTATTATGAGTTGAATGACTATATAATGATGAAATGATGATGAAAAGGAATGTATATGTATGGTGATGAAAGGAGGGAGAGAGTGTGTGTATGTGTGTGTATATATGATACTAACTCTAATAGTATTGGGGATGATCAAGCCTAGTTCGGGGGGTTATAGGCTTGGGTAGACTATCAAAGGGTTGGTACCTTGGTCGCTTATCTCGGCGGGTGGTAGGCCCAAGTAACCTTGTTGGGGGTCGGTACCCATCAACCTGGATGAGGGGTTTGTACTCTGTCAACCTTGATGGGGGTTTAGTACTCCGTCAACCTCGGTTGGGACTTTGTACTTTATCAACCTTATGAAGGGTTTAGAAGGTCATGCTCCAATCCAAGGGGGTGGTAGGCCTTGGCTTGCACTAAAACGGTCACTCCTTAAACTTATATTATGACCTATATAAGTATGGTGTTACTTCAAGTATCATTCGTACATATCATATTGTTAGTATGTTATTCATTGCTTATAATTATCCTTTTCCTATGATGTCTACTTCTTGTTGCATTGCATCCTACATACTTAATACATCCAAATGTGCTAGTGCATACTCTATGCCTACATGATGTCACCCTGTAGGAATTGTTGTACTGCTTGATCATCCTTCTCCTCCATGTTTATTAGTGACATGGATTTATCAAGTTTGATAACCTACGCCAAGCAAATGGAAAAGGAGAAATTGAGGAAGAGAAGGAGGCATGAGGCTAAGAGGGCCCAATTTGAGGGTAAGTTCCAACGGAATGGCCGGTTCCATCAAGGTCAAAGGCCTACTCATGCATTTGATAAGAGGGTTGCAATTGATCTTTCGAGGGCCAAGGTGTTAGGGGTGTGGCTCTTATTGATGTGTGTCTGAAGTGTGGTAAGGTTCATGGTGGCCCATGTTTGAAGAATACTGGTACTTGTCATGGTTGTGGGGAGTTGGGGCATAAGGCGATAGATTGCCCTCGAAACTGCAACAAGGGCAAGGAGGTTTGTCCATAAGGTGCTAATGCGGTCCCGTTGAGGAGAGGTGACCAATAAGATGGTGGCCCAAGGCACAACCGATTTTATGCTTTACATGAGAGGCAAGGGGTTAATGAAGTCCCTAATGTTGTTATCGGTATGTTGAAAATCTTTGACTTTGATGTGTATGCATTGATTGATCCGGATGTCACTCTTTCTTTTGTTACCCCCTTTGTTTCCCAAAATTTCCATGTTGACGCCAAGTTGTTGCATGAGTTATATAAGGTGTCCACTCCTATCGATGCATCTATTATTGCTAGGAAAGTTTATAGCAGTTGTCCTATTTGCATTTTACATAAAAACTTGCCTTGTGATCTTGTTGAGTTAGACATAGTTGATTTTGATATTATTCTTGGGATGGATTGGTTGTATGCATACTATGCTTCTAGTGGTTGTAGACCCCATAGGGTCAATTTCTAATTTCCAAACGAACTCATCCTTGAGTGGTGAAGTCAAGATATGGTGGTCAAGGGTAGATTCATCTCATGCATTAAAGCCCATAAGTTGATTTCTAAGGGGTGTCTTTACCATCTTGTGAGGGTTAGGGATGTAGAGTCCAAAGTCCTTCCTATAGAGTCAGTCCCGGTTGTAAATAAGTTTCTTGATGTCTTCCCAAATGACCTTCCCGGTGTTCCTCCCGAAAGGGAAATAGACTTTGGCATAGACCTCCTCCCCAATTCTCAACCCATTTCTATTCTCCCTTACCGTATGGCCCCAACAGAGTTGAAGAAACAATTCAGGGACTTGTTGGAGAAGGGATTTATTAGACCTAGCCAATCACCTTGGGGTGCTCCAGTATTATTTGTGCAAAAGAAGGATAGGTCCCTAAAGATGTATATTGACTACCGGCAACTCAATAGGGTCACCATCAAGAATAGGTATCCTCTTCCAAGGATTGATGATTTATTTGACCAACTGCAAGGGGCTAGCATTTCACTAAGATTGATCTTCGGTCCGGGTATCATCAAGTGAAAGTGAGGGAGTGTGATACTCCCAAGACGGCTTACCGAACTAGATATGGGCATTATGAGTTTGTGGTGATGTCTTTTGGGTTGACTAATGCATCGACCATCTTTATGGACCTAATCAAAAGGGTCTTTAAACCCTACCTTAATTCCTTTGTTGTGGCTTCATTGATGATATTTTGATCTATTCTCGTGGTGAGGAGGAACATAGGTCTCATTTGAGGGTTGTGTTGCAGAGATTAAGGGAGGAGAAATTGTATGCTAAATATGAAAAGTGTGAATTTTGGTTGAGGGAAGTTGCTTTCCTAGGGCATATGGTGTCGGGGAATGGTATAAAGGTGGATCCTAAAGAGACCGATGTAATTAGAAATTGGCCTAGACCATTAACCACGTCGGATATTAGAAGTTTTTTAGGCCTAGCAGGCTATTATTGGAGGTTTGTGAATGGGTCCGCTTCTATTGCTTCTCCTATGACAAAATTGACTCAAAAGAAGGCTAAGTTTGTGTAGTCCGATAAATGTAAGAGGAGTTTCCAAACATTGAAAGATAAGCTTATGTCTGCTCCTATATTGTCACTACCAGATGGGCTTGAGGGTTTTGTTGTGTATTGTGATGCTTCCCGGGTTGGTTTGGGTTTTGTGTTGATTCAAAATGGTAAGGTCATATCCTATGCTTCTAGACAACTCAAAGTGCATGAAAAGAACTACCCTACCCATGATCTTGAGTTAGCCGTCGTTGTGTTTGCATTGAAGATTTGGCGTTATTACTTGTATGGGAAACATGTTGATGTGTTCACCGATCATAAGATCCTATAATATGTCTTCACTTAAAAGAATATCAATTTAAGTCAAAGGAGATGGTTGGAACTTCTTAAGGACTATGATATAAGTGTACATTACCATTCCTATGAGGCAAATATGGTGGCTGATGCTTTGAGTAGGGTGTCTATAGGTAGTATCGCTCATGTGGATGGTGGTGGTAAGCAGATGGCTGGGAGGTGCATCGGTTGGCTAGATAGGGATTTAGGTTTAAAGAGGTTGGTAATGGGGGTATTGTTGTTTTTTATGGTTCTAGGTCTTCCTTTGTTGATAAGGTGAAAGAAAAGAAAGATCTTTATTCCTCATCGTTAGAGTTGAAGGCCTTGGTGGAAGAGGGAAAGGTGGAGGTTTTCTTCCAAGGGGGAGATGGTTCCCTTAGGTACCAAGGTAGGTTGTGTGTGCCTTGTGTTGATGGTTTGAGGGAGATAATCCTTGATGAGGCCCATAACTCTTCTTATTCTATCAACCCCGGTTCCACCAAAATGTATAGAGACTTGAGAGATGTGTATTGGGGGGGAGGGATGAAGAGGGACATTGCCAAGTTCGTTTCCAGTTGTCATAGTTGTCAACAAGTCAAAGCTGAACATCAAAGGTCGGGTGGCCTAACCCCCGACATTAAGATTCCTAGTTGGAAGTGGGAGATGATTAATATGGATTTTGTGGTTGTGTTGCCCAAGACTAGAAAGGATTTTGATTCCATTTGTGTGGTTGTTGATAGGATGACAAAATTGACTCACTTTCTATCGGTTAAAACTACATATGGGGCTGAAGATTATGCAAGGTTGTACATTCATGACTTGGTAAGGTTGCATGGGGTTCCCTTGTCTATCATATCGGATCGTGGGGCACAATTCACTTCACACTTTTGGACGTCCTTTCAAAGGGTTCTTGGTACTAGAGTTAAGCTTTCTATGGCCTTCCACCCTCAAACATATGGGCAAGCCGAGAGGACCATTAAAACCCTTGAGGATATGCTTAGGGCATGTGTGTTGGAGCTTAAAGGTAGTTGGGATGATCATCTTCTGTTGATTGAGTTTGCCTACAACAATAGCTATCATTCTAGTATCGGTATGGCTCCATTTGAGGCTCTCTATTAGAGACATTGTAGATCACTGGTTGGTTGGTTTGAGGTTGGTGAGGTAGCTTTGTTGGGACCCGATCTGGTTATGGAGGTTCTTGAGAAGGTTAGGATGATTAGAGAAAGTTTGAAGACAGCCCAAAGTCGCTAAAAGTCCTATGTCGATGTGAGGAGAAGGGATCTTGAATTCAAGGATGGTGATTAGGTTTACATGATGGTGTCACCCATGAAGGGTGTGGTCTGTTTTGTTAAGAATGGCAAGTTGAGCCTAAGATATATGGGTCCTTCTAGGGTGACTAGAAGGGTTGGCAAGGTAGCTTATGAGTTGGAATTGCCTAGGAAAATGGATTTGGTTCATCTGGTGGTTCATATGTATATGGTGAGGAAATGTATGGGTGATTAGAATACCATTGTACCTCTTGATAATGTAGGTTTTGTTGAAGATAATTTGACCTATGAAGAGGTTCCGGTTCAGATCTTGGATAGGCAAGTGAAGAGATTGAGGAAATGGAGGTCGCTTCTGTTAAGGTCCTTTAGAGGAATCAACAAGTTGAAAGTGCTACTTGGGAGGCCGAGATGGACATGCAAATGTGGTATCCTTACCTTTTCCACTCCACTCAATCCTAAGTATTGATCTAAGTCCTTTATGTGATATCAAGTCTTAATTTTGGCCCTCCTTTCATTGCATATGTTCATGTTTACATTGACTAAGTTTAGGATGATTTTACATTATGATGAGAGTTTGAAATGATGTTTAAGTGCATTGTTGCATCTTTATGTGTGCTAAAATATGTCATGTTTTGTCTCTATTATACATCACTTTGACATTCAGGGACGAATGTTCCCAAGGGGGAGATATTGTAACGACCCCAAAAAGTGCCCGAAAATGTGTCTAGGAAGTGCCAGAATTGTAATTTCTATATATCTCAAAATTTGTGCGTATCAAAAATCTGAATTCGTACTCTTATTTAGAGGGTCATTTTGAGTGTAAAATGGGTCTAACCCCAATTTAAGAACAAACGATTAGTAATTTTGATTTATCAAGTGACGATTTCTAGAGAACTTTTCGCGCCCTCGCATCCTATCCGCGACGCGAACATGTATATTTTCTGTCCAGTTATTTTTCTTGCAGTCCAAGACTGTTTAGTCTTGGGCCTAAGTGTTCCCAAACGTGGATATACCTATACTTAGCCATTTTTCACCCTTATATCATTCTAAAACTTCTCCAATATTTATTCAAACACTTAGCCAAATATTTTACTCCTAAACTCAAGTCTCAAAGCCCTCTCTGCATCTAAGGATTTTCTCTCAAGCTTCAAGTCTCCATCTCCAATCTGCTTCAAGTTCATCTCCAAAGCTAATGTATGTGGTTTTCTTTCATGGGTTCCTTTAACCCATGATACCCAAGTTCTTTTTACTCAAAATTTGCATGATTTAAAGTTGATTTATTCATGGATCTTATCTATTATGAAAATCACTGCACACTATGTTGGGGTTTATAAAATTATAATTGTTTTACTATGTTTGGAGCTATGAATCTAAGGTTTATTGTGAGAATTGATGAAGGATCTTGATGTATATTTTTTGAGGGTGTTACCAAGTATCTATTGATGGATTTACACTTATTTTTCTAGCATGATTTCACTCTTGAATTGCATGGTTTTACATTAGCATTACACACCCTCTATGTATTTGATAAAATGTCCGGTTATGAATTCTTGAGGAATTGAAGGTTCAATGTATATCTTATGAGTTGAATGACTGTATGAGGATGAAATGATGATGAGATGACGATGAAATGATGATGGAATGATGATGGAAAGGAATGTATGTGTATGGTGAAGAAAGGAGTGTATATACATCTATGATACCATCTCTATATAGTGTTGGGGATGACCAAGCCTAGCTCAGGGGGTTGTAGGCCTAAGTAACCTATCGAGGGGTTGGTACCTCGGTCACCTAGTTCGGGAGGTGGTATGCTCGGATAACATTGTTGGGGGTCGGTACCCATCTACCTTGACGGGCGGTTTGTACTCTGTCAATCTTGATGGGGGCTTAGTACTCCATCAACCTCGGTGGGGGGTTTGTACTCCATCAACCTCATGAAGGAATTAGTACCTCATGCCTATCCAATGGGGTGGTAGGCCTTGGCTTGCACTAAAATGGTCACTCCTTAAACTCATATTATGACTTATATAAGCATGGTGTTAGTTCAAGCATCATTCATACATGTCATATTGTTAGTACGTTATTTATTGCTTACAATTATGCATTTGCCTATGATGTCTACCTCTCATTGCATTGCCTCCTAAATACTTAGTACATTCAAACATACTAACGTACACTCTATGCCTACATGATGTCACCATGTAGGAACCGGTGTACCGCTTGATCATCCTCCTCCTCCACATGGCCAGTACGACTTCTATTAAGCTTGTTTGTGAGTCCTCCATTCCGGGGACGTTACTCATGATCTCTTGCTATGTATTAAGACTATCCCTTTTGAATTTTATATTGACTATGAGGGTGAGCCCGGTTGCTTTGTCTTGGCCCCGGCTTATATCTATATGGTAGAGGTGTTGTTGGACATGATATGTATCTATGCTGTGAGTTTGACTCTATTGACTCTTGATGTTTTAATATGAAAATTACCCTTAATCCCTATCTCTGTTGTTTACGTTTATATCTTATTGTCATTCTAATTGCTTCCGCGACCAAGGATGTGTAATGATATGCTATGAGGCTTGTTTGGGGTTCCTTCGGGTTTCCTATTCGCTGGTCACGTCTAGGCCCTTGGCTTGGGTCGTGACAGGCATAGGACTTTTGGCAACTTTGGGCAGTCTTCAACCTTTCTCTAATCATCTTAGCCTTCTCAAGAGCCTCCATAACCAGATCTGGTCCCAACAAAGTCACCTCTCCATCCTCAAAACCACCCAACCAGTGATCTACAACGTCTACCATAGAGATCCTCTAAAGGAGCCATTCCGATGCTATATTGATAGCTATTGTTATAGGAAAACTCAATCAATGGAAGATTATCATTCCAACTACTCTTAAGCTCCAATACACGAGCCCTAAGCATATCCTCAAGTGTTTGGATAGTTTTTTTGGCTTGACCATCCGTCTGAGGGTAAAAGGTCGTACTAAACTTAACTCTTGTACCAAGAGCCCTTTGAAAGGACCTCCAAAAGTTTAAAGTAAATTGAGTACCACGATCCGATATGATGGACAAAAGAACCCCATGCAACCTTACCAAGTCATGAATGTATAAACTAGCATAATCTTCAACCCTATATGTGGTCTTTACTAGTAGAAAGTGAGCCGATTTTGACATCCTATCAACCACAACCCAAATGGAATCAAAATCCTTCCTAGTCCTAGGCAATCCAACCACAAAATCCATATTAATAACCTCCCACTTCCAAGTAGGAATGTCGATGTCTTGGGTTAGGCCACCCATCCTTTGATGTTCGGCTTTGACTTGTTGGCAACTATGGCAACTGGACACAAATTTGGCAATGTCCATCTTCATGCCTCCCTACCAATACACATCCCTCAAATCTCCAAACATTTTGGTGGAACCTGGGTGGATAGAATAAGAAGAATTATGGGCCCATCAAGGATTTTCTCCCTCAAACCATCAACACAAGGAGCACACACAATATACCTTGGTACCTAAGGGCACCATCTCCCCCTTGGGAGAAAACCTCCACCTTGCCCTTTTTCACCAAGGCCTTCAATTCTAACAAGGAGCGATCAAGATTTGTTTTACTATCACCTCATCAACCAAGGAAGACTTAGAACCATCAACAACAACACCAGCATTATCAATCTCTTCCAACCTAACCCTCAATCTAGCCAACCAATGCACCTCCCTAGCCACCCCTTTATCACCACAATCAACATGAGCTGGGCTACCTATAAACACCCTACTCAAGGCATACGCCACCACATCAGCCTTACCGAGATGATTATGCACACTCATATCATAGTCCTTAAGAAGTTCTAGCCACCTTCTTTGTCTCAAGTTGAGATCTTCTTGAGTGAAGACATATTGGAGGTTCTTATGATCGGTGAACACATCAACATGCACCCTATACAAATAGTGACGCCAAATCTTTAATGCAAATATAACGACGGCTAAGTCAAGATCATGGGTAGGATAATTCTTTTCATGCACTTTGAGTTCTTTAGAAGCATAGGCTATGACCTTACCATTTTGCATCAACACACAACCCAAACCCACTCGGGAAGCATCACAATACACAACGAATCCCTCTAGCCCTTCTGGTAGTGACAATATAGGAGCAGACACAAGCTTATGTTTTAATGTTTGGAAACTCTTTCACATTCATCAGACCGCACAAACTTGGCTTTCATTTGGGTCAACTTTTTCATGGGAGAAGTAATAGAAGAGAACCCATTCACAAACCTCTGATAGTAATCCGCTAAGCCTGAGAAGCTCCTAATATCCATCGGAGTCAATGGTCTAGGCCAATTTCTAATCACATCTGTCTTCTTAGGATCCACCTTAATACCATCCCCCGACACCACATGTCCTAGTTAGGCAACCTCTCTCAACCAAAACTCACAGTTTTCATACTTAGCAAATAACTTCTCTTACCTCAATCTTTGCAACACAACCCTCAAATGAGCCCTATACTCCTCCTTACCACTAGAATAGATCAAAATACCATCAATGAATACCACGCAAATGAATCAAGGTAGGGTTTAAAGACCCTATTCATTAAATCCATGAAAATGATTGGTGCATTGGTCAACCCAAAAGACATCACAACAAACTCAAAATGCCATATCTAGTCCGGATGGCCATCTTAGGAATATCACACTCCCTCACCTTTACTTGAAGGTACCCAGACCAAAGATCAATCTCAGAGAAGTGCC
>JAPFFP010000008.1:9342900-9366337 GCA_026153255.1 Solanum medicagineum | reverse complement strand
AATTTTAGCGTCACTTGCTCCTTTTATATCATGTTTCCTTTGAATTGTACCAATATTGTAAAGTGTGGGGTGTTACATACATGACCCCTTATACAATTCGAAGCCCCTCTCCATCAAGTCTAGTGCAAACGACTCCAATCGCCTAAGTTCTAGCATAAGTTCATATATATGCCTATTTTCAATGATCATATCTCTTAGTACACAATGAATTACATCCTGGAAGACCTACCAAATGAAAGCTCTTTGAATTATCTCTCCAACACATGATTTCACCTCATTTGGAGTTAAGACCGAAATTCTATGCCTCATTTTAGTGAAGCACTGTCAGGCTGCCTGCATATACAACCCACCTCTACGAGCTGTGGATTGACTTACGGCCCATAAATAGGCTTTCGTAGAAACTACTCGGAGAGTTTTAAAAGGGGTGTTTTGTCCTTTCCTCACACCCTAAGCTCAATGCTACGTCGTTTTGCCTCTTACACGCCCTATATCTGCCCCATACAAACCCAATAACCCCTATTCTTATCCACTTCTACACAAGCCCTGAATTCATCTAAATCCCCCAAGGTCCTCCATTGAAGACAAGGCTAGGGTTTCGAGTTTCTTCACCGAAGTCCGTGATTTCTTCCAAAGATCTTTGGATAAGGTATGTGAGTTTGATTTGTGGAGCCCTTACCTTGACAAAGTTTAAGTTGTTGTACTTAAATTTAACCCATGGTTTATGTATGTTGTGTTTTTTGGAGAAAATGATTTGAATATGGATTTTATGATGCATTCCTAGTCATATGATGTATATTAGTAGCATATTATAGTCTATGATGAATATTGAGTTGAAATTCATGATTATTCTAGTTAGGGTTTTACAAGGATCATGTTGGGTGGATTTGAATGATTCTAAATCATTACATCCTATCCTATATATGCATAATATATATGAATTTCATGTTTATGTGTCTTTAAGGACAAAAATCCCATGTTTTGAACCTAACTTGTATGAATACTATGTTTTATGAAAGAAGGAAGTCCCAATCCATGCTATATAAGAACATGAAGGTGCTAAATGTTAAGAGTCATCATTTATGTTGCCTTTATGAGAATACTATAAAACATTGTGTAAGATCATGAATTTCTTCCTTTATAAGTCATGGATATTATAAATGATGAGGGTTGCCAAGTATGCTATAAATCCTATTGATGTTATAAGAAAGCTATGCATTATTAAAAGGTCTTCTTGATGATGTTATGGTGTACAAGTTTAAACATGTCATGACTATACTCTTGTTTATATGTTATTTGGGACTAGACTCATTGGATTCAAGAATGAATGAATGAAAGAAATGTGATTCCCCACCTAGCTATGATCATGAGATTATGATAGCCCGTTAAATAGAGGGATATGAAATGATAAGTTGATAGTAGAGGCATAGACAAGATTATGATGCTACCCAATAGTAGAGACTTAGCCAAGATGAAAGAGCCATCCTTATGATGATGATTAATGTTCTAAATGTTTATGTGATGGGTTAGTAGAATTCCCCTCCATTGTTTAAAAGCTTTACGGGATGGGCTAGTAGAATACCTATCCACTCATGATTCCAATGATTCATACTTATGATTATTTCATGAGAATTTTACTTAGCACCGAGTGGACCTCGGGATGAATGTCGAAGCTCCCCATTAGAAAAGGCATGAGACCGTTAGTAGAATCCTATTGACCCATAACTATTTGCCACCGTAGGAGATAGGAGCCACTCGCTACTAGAGGTTGATTTCAAGAACGAACAGTAGTAGAGGTTGCTCAACAACAAGGCTTTAGTTGATCCACTTAAGTATCTAAGGAGGTAACCTTGGCGAGTGATCTCCCCATTTCTTCCGGTGTAGGGAAAACATTTGGACTCTATGATTTAGCTCACATGGTATATGTCGGTTAAAGATTTCTCTCACATATGTTCATGTGCTCCTCATGTTCCAAAGGTGTCTCTCTATGATGATTTATGATGGTTCTCTCATATTATGTCCAAAGGAGTTTTAAAGTTCCTATGACTCATTGTTTCACAAGTTCAAATGGTAGTTCTCCTAAAGGTATATGGCTATGTCTTCAAGTATATAAGGTGGTCTCCATTATGATTACTAATGTTTCTTTCATAATAAAATAATCTTTTGTGTAAAGTGATGTACTTTTCACCAAGGATATTAATATATTAACTGTCCATAAAAAATGTATTTTCCCACTTATAAATTTATGTGCCTCATCATGCATTCAAGTAAGAGTAAGTTCTTTGTTTCTCATATGCATTATCTGATGTTCTTATGGATAAGGTAATCTGTTAAATGATTACCCATATGTATGTTCTCCTCATACTTCGAAGATGTTTCTCTATGGTATATGATTTAAATACATAACACTCATGTATGTTCCAAGTTTATATAATTTTTTTATTTATGACTAAGTTTATTTATGCATTCTACTAAGTTCTTTCTAAAGTTACCTTTTCATGTTTATGGGATATTGACTTCATTATAACTTATTAATGCCCTTTGTAAATATATAATTTAAATATGAGACTTAGCATGAACTATTTCATCATTGTTTCTATGTCATGCATTACACACCTACATACCAGTACATTCAAAGTACTGATGCATACTTCTATGCCTACATGATTTAGAGGACGAGCACTCCTCGATATCCTCCAGTCGCTAGCATCAACGCGTCATAGAAGAAATTGGTGAGTCCTCTAGTGTGGGGACAACGTCCTAGTATTATTTCTAGTTTGATGTATTAAGATAATTTGTTTTTCAGTTGTATAATTCCTTTTTCTATGATTGTATTTTGAGGGTGAGCTTGGACATGTATTAGCCCCTGCTAAATTCATGTTAGAGGTATTGTTGGACAAATGTTATGATGGTATCCAGTTCTTATATATCTTTATGATTTTTAAGTTATAGCCATTAGCCCAGTTTCCCCTAGTTTTCTATTTTATCTCAATAGCATTTTATGCCTATGAATGTTGATGATATGTAAGATGGCTTAGGTGAGGTGCCTTCGGTTGTCTCATTCGCCATGTGGCGACTAGGCCCCTAGGTCGGATCATTACACTTTTGCTTTACTTTATTATCTTTAGTCGCGATTCAATTTTGGGTTGTGAATGTTTTGGTATCAAAGGTATAGGTTTGTTGGGCTCGTGAGTCAAGAGAAGGGTGTCAAGTAGAGTCTCGCGAATCGATATGTAGATGTCTATATCTATCCTCGAGAGGCTATAAGGCACTTGATAGGAAAAACTTTCATGTTTTGCTTCTATTTATGCATTTCTTCATATCACATGTTTTGAAAGTGCCTAATCTACTACTTTTATGCAGATGCTGATTATTAGATCCCATAAGAGCCTAAGCCAGGTGATGTGGCTCCCACTCATGGTCAAGGCAGGGCTCATGATAGGGCTAGGGGCCGAGGACTTGCTAGAGTGGTAGTTCTAACCAGAGAAAGGACTAGATTGGCTTCTCTAGAGCCTAAGTATGAGTCGGAGTGGCCTACAGACTCTGTTCCACCATATCCAGGCCCTAATACTACACCCTCTGTTCAAGAATTACTTTTGCAGGTATTGGCTAGATTGGAGGGAGCACCTTAGGCTCCAGTTATTATTGATACACTGGCTTTTATAGTACCAATTGGCTCATCTATAGCTCTAGCTTATCTAGCTAGGATTTATGTTAGACCTTTCTCAGTCCCAACAGATCCTTTTATGACTTCTATGATTCCTCCTCAGATTTCTCGACTAAGTTCTAGTTTACAAGTTTAAGGATTGGCTATCGCACCATCTATTGCACTGCTAAATTTTTGGTGCCACCATCTTATGCTAATCCTGCTATGTCCACAACTGAGCAAAAAAGTTTTGAGTAGCTTTTACGACTAGCGACGCAAGATTTGATGGCAGCCCTGGTGATTGAGCTTATGATTTCTTATCAGAGTGTCAGGACCAGCTATGTAATTTTTCCGTCCTTAAGACCTATGGAGTTCTTTATACCTCTTACCAGTTTACTAGCCTAGCCAAGGAGTGGTGGTTATTGGTGTGTAGACTGGTTGGATCTCTAGTTATGACATGGGAGCAATTTAAAGAGATATTCTTGGAGAGGTTCGTGCCATATAGCCTTTGGGATAGCCACCGGGATAAATGCGATAGACTTTAGCAGGGTTCTATGTCAGTATAAGACTATGAGGCCATCTTTCACACATTATCTAGATATGCCTTGTCTATGATCCCGACGGAGTTCGAGTGGATTCGAAGATTTGCCAAGGGATTGTCGGGGTATCTTCAGGAGGCGACAACTTTCTTGGTTCCAGCTGGAAGCACATTTCAAAGTGTGGTTGATCACACTAGCATGATATTGCGCATCAAACATGATAAAATGTGTAGCAGGAAGAGATTCCATTAGCACGACCAGTTTACTAGACCCCACTATGAGATAGAGAGTTTCAAAGGCAGAGCCATCAGGGTAGGGCAATCCATGCATCCATCCCCGCAGTTGATAATGCTGACAGATCTGGGCCTACTCAGATGGAACATGATAGTTCCTCTATTATAGCTCGGCATAGTGGTTTTTTAGTACAACCATCTTAGGGTTGAGAGACCAAGGCTTGCTATAGTTTTGATGAGGTTGGGCATTTGGCCAGGTATTGTCCTCATCATTTACTTTCCACCCAGGATTTAGGATCTCAGCTAACTCGTATACACCTAGCACATGCATTTAGGGACATCTCTTATGCCATGAGGGATGTTACTAGAGGGGGTCGAGAAAGAGTGAAAGGTGAAGCCCGTGGAGAGCCACAGGTTAGCTGAAACACCCTAAAATGTGCTTCGAAAGTGCTCATAATCATAATTTCCGTATATCTCAAAATTTGTGCATGATATCAAAAAATTGACTTCATATTCTTGATCAGGGAGAAAAATTTAGTGGGGAATGGCTATAATCCGAATATTAGAGGACCCATAGCGAAAAATAAATTTCACTAATTTTCAATTTCTAGAGAGCATCCAGGCGCTAGTCGCGATGCGCCAGGGGGCAGAGCAGTACAAATTTTATCTTCGCATTGAGTCTGCATCGCAAAGTAGTGTTAATTTTTTTGTGTCAGTCAAGGGCATTAGGTTCATAGCCCCATGCCTACTTTTGCATGAAAACACCAATACTTAGCCATTTTTCAATTCTATATCACTTAAAACCCTCTCAAAAACCTCTCTATGACTTAACCAAATATGTCAGCCCAAATTCAAGGATTTCAAGATTAACTTGAGAACTCAAGGATTCTCTTCAAGCTATATGTTCTCTTCAAGCTCATCTCAAGAAAACCCGATTTTGAAGTATGTGGGTTCCATCCATTGGATCTTTTCACCTATAGAGCCCAATCTCCTTTTTTATGAAAATTTCATGTTTTCGAGTTGTATTATCTATGTGTATCTCCTATTATGGATTATTAATATAAATTATGTTGGGAATTTTATGAAATATTGATTGATTATGCATGACTATGTATTTCAAGCTATACCATGAATTGGTTTTGTCTATTGATATTATGCATGTTTTGAGCTATGAAACTATGATCTATTAGGAGTTTTGATAATGGGTTTCAAGGTACGCTACATGAGGGTTTTACTACATGTTGGTGGTTTAATTTTTATTAAGTTTTCTCATCTTATTTCACTCTCGAATTGCATGCCACCTCCCAACAAGCAGGTATCTACCCCTCAACATGGTAGTATGGGCATATCACCCCTCAACAAGGTGGTCGATGTACCTATCCCTCAACACTATTGTATGGGCACATCACCCCCCAACAAGGTGGTCAAGGTATCTACCCCACAATTTTTGGGCTTTAAGGCAAGAAACAAATTTTGAACTAGTATCATAAACCCGCCAAGTGTTTGATAAAATATCAAATCAAGAATTCTCAAGTTATTGATGATGTATTAGAAGATTTACATGTCAAGTGACTATATGATGATTAAGGGATTTCATATATTGAATTCATGAAAAGTATCTATGATGTTATAAGTATCAAGTTAAGTCCTATTTAAAGATTCTTACCTCTTGTGAGTCATTCATGATAAAGCAAGTATTCATGTATGATTATGATCTGCTCTCATGTTTTAAGTTAGGCTCACCATTAGAGGTCAAACATGTGTAAGAGCTACTCATGTCATTCTTTCATATTTCTTACAAGTTATTAAAGTATGATTATTACGAGTATTCTGTGGGATTAGACTTAGCACTGATGGACTGGATGTCGGCATGGACTATCTTCAAGGGTCCATACTCCTTTCCTCAAACTATGTGCCAACGTAGGATTATACTTTACCCTTGTTATATAGTGGATCCATTTAGTGTACCTTATCATGAAATCCTATTCGAAATGGGACGGGTTCCCGTAAGGATGGTTACTTTATATGATGGGATCCCATACGGTTAAGTATGGTTTACCTTGGCAAGTAGACCAGCTCTTAACTGATGAGGGTTAATCAACGTGATTCCAAATTGTAGCTTGCTTTGTCTTACTTTTGTCAGTTAGGGTATCTTCCAATATATGTATTATGTTCTATTCAAGTTGAATGATTTGCAAGCATATTTTGCTTTAAGCATTTATCATGCCATATTGACATTTCACTCATCTATTGCTTATCATTGTGCATTTCGACTATATTGTCTTATGTCTTGTTGCATTGCATCCTACATACTTAGAACATTCAAATGTACTAACGCATATGTTATGCCTACATGATATTATTATGTAGGAATCATAGTACCTTTTGATCACCCTCCTCCACGTGGATAGTACGATCCTTCGAAGATAAGCTTTGGTGAGTCCTCAAGTCCGAGGACACTATCTATGTTACTCTTGCTATGTTGAGACTTCTTTGTGTTGAACATTTGTTACTATGAGGCTGAGCTCGGAAAGTGTCTTGCCCCACGCTCCATTCTATGTTAGAGGTGTTGTTGGACCATTATGATGTATTTATGCTATGAGCTTAACATTTTATGCTTTATGATTATCAAAGACTTCCCTTAGACCTGCTTCCCTTGTTTTATATCTCCTATTGTTGTTTATTTTTCTTCTGCGACCAAGGATGTGTGATTGATAGGCTAAGAGGCTTGTTTGGGGTCCCTTCGGATTCTCATTCGTCATGTCACATCTAGGCCCTAGGCTTGTGTCATAACAAACTTTGTATCAGAGCTCTAGGTTTTTAATGGTCCTCAAAATCCAACACACTGCATCGATTAGAGTCTTATTCATGATTGTGAATTGCGCCACAACAATGAATGGGAGACTATGAGGCGTTATAGGTAATATTTCACTTATTCATGGTCTATATCATGTTTTAGATGTAAGTGTAAGGATTTTCCCCCTAACGAATGCTCATTGCTATTCTAGACCATGCCAATTCCAAGAGGGAGACTAAGGAGAGCCTATACAAGCAAGGAACGATTGGTCCCACCCGCTCCTCAAGCTCCTCAAGTTGGAGGGGTTGCCCAAGATGAGCTCTGAGATGCTATCACAATGCAGGCTCATGCTATGACCAACTAAATGAACCAAGGGGCCTATACCCCTCATGCTCCCACTTCGGCTTCTAGGGTGAAGGATTTCACTAGAATGAGTTCCATGGATCCATGACAGATGAGGATCCCCAAGAGTTCATAGATGTGGTGTACAAGGTGCTATCTATCATTGGGATCAATTTGGAGGAAAAGGTGGAGTTTGCAACCTACCAACTCAAATGGGTGGCTCAAATTTGGTTTACACAATGGAAGTTGGAGAAGGGGAACGATGATGCTATCCTCTGGGAGAGTTCTAAGCCGCATTCTTCAATCATTTCTTTCCTATCGAGCTAAGGGAAACTAAGATGATGGAGTTTATGAACCTTAAGCAAGGTTACATAAGTGTGAGGGAGTATGGCCCGCAAGTTCAACCAACTCTCTAAGTATGCTCCAGAATTGGTTGCCGAGCCTAGATCAAGGATGAACAAATTTGTGTCTGGAGTGTCCAACTTGGTTAATGAGGAGTGTCATACTGCCATGCTAGTAGGTGATATGGTTTTGTCCCACCTCATGAAATATATCGAACAACTAAAGGGGGAAAATCTTAGGAAAAAAAGAAGTGGTGAGTCGAAGAGGGCTTCTTTTAAAGGTGGATTCCAAGGTTCTAAGGGTGGCCGGTTTCCACAAGGCTACAAGTTCCAAGGACAAGGGTCATCCAATTCTCCTACTAAGAGGTTTGCCAATGATAGAGTGACAACCCAAGATTCCAAGGTGGTAATGGAGGAATGGAAAAACCTAGATGCCCTAAGTGTGAAAAGAAGCATAGTGATCCGTGTTTGAGATATTCTAATGCTTGCTTTTGTTGTGGTGAGATGGGTCACAAGGTTATTGATTGTCCTCATGCTCAAAACAAAGGTAGAGATGGTCGTCCACGAGGCCAACATGCAAATGCAGGTCCAAGGGCAAAGGGAGTCCACAAAGGGGGTGCTCCAAGGCAAAATAGATTCTAAGTTCTTCAAGGTAGATAAGGGGTGGATGAGGTGCCCGATGTCGTCATAGGTATGTTAAAGGTTTTTTATTTTGATGTTTATGCATTGATCGACCCGGGTGGAACTCTTTCTTTTATTAATCTTTTTATTGTCAAAGAGCTTCATGTTAGTCCCAAATTATTGTGTGAACCTTATAAAGTGTCTGCACCTGTTGGTGAGTCCATTGTTGCTAAAATAGTCTATAGATATTGTCTCGTGTTCATATTGCATAAAATCTTGCCATGTGGTTTTGTTGAATTAGATATTGTGGATTTTACTGTCATTCTTGGGATGGATTTGTTGCATGCATATTATGCTTCTATTGATTGTAGAACCCGTAGAGTTAAATTCTAATTCCCTAATGGGCCCATCCTTGAGTGGGAAAGTCATGATGTGGTGGTTAAGGGTAGATTCATTTCTTGTCTTAAAGCCCAAAAGTTGATTTCTAAGGATTGTCTACATCATCTTGTGAGGGTTAGGGATGTTGACTCCAAAGTCTTCCCTATTGAGTCAGTTCCGGAGGTTAATGAGTTTCTTGATGTCTTTCCCGATGAGCTTCCCGGTGTTCCTCCCGAAAGGGAAATGGACTTTGGTATAGACCTCCTTCCCAATACTCAAACCATTTCTATTCCCCTTACCATATGGTCCGGCGAAGTTGAAGGAGCAATTGAGGGATTTGTTGGAAAAAGGTTTCATAAGGCCTAGTAAGTCACCTTGGAGTGCATCGGTGTTATTTATGAAGAAAAAGGAAGGTTCTCTTAGAATATGCATTGATTACCGGCAACTTAATAAGGTTACCATAAAGAACAAGTACCCTCTACCAAGGATTGATGACCTTTTTGATCAACTTCAAGGGGCTAGTCACTTTTCTAAGATTGATCATTGGTCCGGGTATCACCAAGTAAAAGTGAGGCAGTGTGATGTTCCCAAGATGGCTTTCCGCACTAGGTATGGGCACTTTGAGTTTGTGGTTATATCCTTTAGATTGACTAATGCACCAGCTATATTAATGTATCTCATGACTAGGGTCTTTAAACCCCACCTTGACTTATTTTTGGTGATTTTTATTGGTGATATATTTATTCCCATAGTGAGGAGGAGCATGTGAATCACTTGAGGGTGGTGTGCAAATCTTGAGGGAGGAGAGGTTGTATGCTTATGAAAAATGTGAGTTTTTATTAAAAGAGGTTGCTTTTCTAGGGCATGTATCAGGTGATAGCATTAAGGTGGATCCTAAGAAGACAGAGGTGATTAGAAATTGACCTAGACCTTTGATTCCATCGGACATTAGAAGTTTCTTGGGTTTGGCGGGTTATTACCGGAGGTTTGTGAATGGCTTCTCTTCTATTGCTTCCCCTATGACAAAGTTGACCCAAAACAAGGCGAAATTCGTGTGGACCAATGAATGTGAATAGAGTTTCCAAACCTTGAAAAATAAGCTTGTCTCCGATCCTATCTTGGCTCAACCAGAGGGGTTGGAAGGATTTGTTGTATATTGTGATGCCTCAAGAATTGGTTTGGGGGTGTGTTTTGATGCAAAATGGTAAGGTGATAGTATATGTCTTTAGACAACTTAAGGTACATAAGAAGAATTATCCCACCCATGATCATGAATTGTGGCCATGGTATGTGCTTTGAAAATTTGGCGTCACTATTTGTATGGGACTCATGTTGATGTGTTTACCGACCACAAAAGTCTCCAATATGTGTTCACCCAAAAAGATCTTAACTTAAGACAAACAAGGTGGTTAGAGCTCCTTAAAGATTATGATATAAGCATATATTATCACCCCAAAAAAGCTAATGTTGTGGTTGATGCTCTAAGTATCTCGTCCATGGGTAATCTAGCTCATATTGATGATGGTGGCAAAGATGTGACTAGAGAGGTTCACCAATTGGCTAGATTAGGAGTTAGGTTGGATGAAGTTGATAATGGTGGTGTGGTGGTTGTTGATGGTTCTAAATCTTTCTTGATTGAGGAGGTAAAAGCAAAACAAGATCTTGATCCCGCCTTGCTAGAGTTGAAGGCCTTGGTGAAAGATGGCAAGGTGGAGGTTTTCTACTAAGGAGGAGATTGTGCCCTTAGGTACCAAGGTAGATTGTGTGTGCCAAATGTGGATGACTTGAAATGAGGCCCGTAATTCATCCTATTCCATTCACCCCAGTGCTACAAAGCTGTATCGAGACTTGAGGGAAGTGTATTGGTGAGGTGGTATGAAGAGGGACATTGCTAATTTCATATCTGGATGTCACAATTGCCAACAAATGAAAGCCAAACATCAACGACTGGGTGGCCTATCCCAAGATATAGAAATTCCTACTTGGAAGTGGGAAGAGATCAACATGGATTTTGTGGTTGGGTTTCCTAAGACTAGGAAATATTTTGACTCTATATGGGTTATTGTAGATAGAATGACAAAGTCGACTCACTTTCTACTGGTCAAAACCACTCATGGCGTCGAAGATTATGCCAAGTTGTATATACATGAGTTGGTTAGATTGCATGGGGTGCCTTTTTCTATCATTTCGGATCATGGTGCTCAATTCAATCCTCACATTTGGTGGTCATTTCAAAGAGGTCTTGGTACCAATGTTAAGCTTAGCATGGCTTTTCATCCTCAAACGGATGGTCAAGCTGAGAGGACTATCCAAACTCTTGAGGATATGCTTAGAGCTTGTATTTTGGAGTTTAAAGGTAGTTGGCATGAACACCTTCCACTCATTGAGTTTGCTTACAACAATAGTTACCACTCAAGCATTGGTATGGCTCCCTTTGAAGCTCTTTATGGTATGTGTTGTAGACCCCCGGTTAGGTGGTTTGAAGTGGGGGAAATTGCTTTGCTTGGTCCAGATTTGGTGATGGAAGCCTTGGAGAAGGTGAGGTTGATAAGGGAGAGATCGAAAACATCCCAAAGTAGACAAAAGTCCTATTCCGATGTGAGGAGAAGAGATCTTGAATTTATGGTTGGTGATTAGGTTTACTTGAAAATCTCACCCATGAAGGTGTGGTCCAGTTTGGCAAGAAAGGAAAATTACGCCCAAGGTTTGTGGGCCCATACAAGGTTTTGAGGAGAGTGGGTAAGGTTGCATATGAGTTGGAGTTGCTTATGGAGAGGAATATGGTTCATTTCGTCTTCCAAGTATCCATGTTGAGAGAGTGTCTGGGTGACCCAAGTGCTATAGTGTCCTTGGATGTTGTGGGTATCGTAGAAGATAATTTGACCTATGAGGAGTTTTCGGTGGAGATTTTGGATAGACAAGTGAAGACGTTTAGAAATAAAGATGTAGTTTCCGTCAAGGTCCTTTGGAGGAACCAACAAGTTGAAAGTGCCACATGGGAGGCCGAGGCGTACATGAGAAAGCGATATCCATATCACTTCGACTCTACTCAAGCTGAAGATAGTAATTTAAGTCGCCTATATGATTTCAAGTCTTAAGTTTCAGCCTTTATGTCATTTTGCATGCATTCATGATAATGGTAACAAATTTATGGTGATTTTTGAACTCATGTTGGGACTTTTCGAAAATAATATTTTAATATATTTTTTGCATTCATGTCGGGCTGAAATCTTCATGATTACTTCTCTTATACATGTTTATTTTATATTAGGGGATGAATGTTCCCAAGGGGGAGATACTGAATTTTCCCAAAATGTGCTTCGTAAATGCCCATAATCATAATTTCCATATATCTCAAATCCATGCATGATATAAAAAATTCGACTTCATATGCTCGATTGAGGGAGGGGGGCGTGGGAAATGGGTATAGCTAAAATTTTAGAGGACCTGTAGCGAAAATAAATTTTGCTAATTTTTGATTTCTAGAGAGCATCCATGCGCTAGCCGCAACGCGCCAGGGGCACGGAGAAGTATAAATTTTGTCTTTGCGTTGGGTCGGCATTGCAGACTAGTGTTAACATTTCCTTAATTTTTCTGTGTCGGCAAAGGGCATTGGGGTCATAGTCCTATGCCCACTTATGCGTGAAAATACCTATAGTTAGGCATCTTTCAAGTCTATATCACTCAAGACCCTCTCAAAACCCCTCCAAGACTTAACCAAATATCTCATCCCAAATTCAAGGATTTCAAGCTTAACTTTGCAACTCAAGGATTCTCTTCAAGCTCTAAGTTCTCTTCAAGCTCATCTCAAGAAAATCCAAGTTTGAGGTATGTCGGTTTCATCCATTGGGTCCTTTCACCCATGGAGCCCAATCTTTCTTTTTATAAAAATTCAATATTTCCAAGTTGTATTATCTATGGGTATCTCTTATTATGGATTATGAATATAAATTGTGTTGGGTTTTGATGAAATGTTGATTGATTATGCATGACTATCTATTTCAAGCTATATCATGAATTGGTTTTGTCTATTCAGACTATGCATGTTTTGAGCTATGAAATTATGATTTATTATGAGTTTCGACGATGGATTTCAAGGCACTCTACATGAGGGTTTAACTACATATTGGTGGGTTGATTTGCATTAAATTTTCTCATCTTATTTCACTCAAGAATTGCATGATTTTGAACTAGTATCATGAACCTACCAAGTGTTTGATAAAATGTTAAGTCAAGAATTATCAAGTTATTGATGATCTATTATAAGACTTACATGTCAGTGATTATATGATAATTAAGGGATTTCAAGTATGTATTGAAATCATGAAGAGTATCTATGATGTTATAAGTATCAAGTTAAGCCTTATTTCTAGATTTTTAGCTCTTGTGAGCCATTCAAGTTAAAGCAAGGGTTAATGTATGATTATGATCTACTCTCATGTTTCAAGTTTGGTTCACCATTAGAGGCCAAGCATGTTTAAGGGCTACTCATATCATATTTTTCATGTTTCTTACAAGTTATTAAAGTATGATTATTACAAGTATTTCGTGGGATTAGACTTATTACCAATGGATTAGATATTTGGGTGGACTATCTTCAAGGGTCCATACTCCTTTCCTCAAACTATGTACCAACATAGGATTATACTTTACCTTTGCTATACTAGTGGATCCATTTAGTGCACTTTATCATGAAATCCATTCAGAAATTGGATGCATTCCCATAAGGAGGTTACTTCATACGAAATGGGATGGAATCCCATAAGGTGAAGTATAGTTTGCCTTGGCAAGTAGACCACCTCCTTACCGATGAGGGGTAATCATCGAGATTCCAAGTTGTAGCTTGGTTGGTCTTACTTTTGTCAGTTAGGGTCTCTTCCCACACATGTATTATATTCTATGCAAGTTGAATGATTTACATGCACGTTTTACTTCAAGCATTGACCATGCATGCCAAATTGAGATTCACTTATGTATTAGTTATCATTATGCATTTCTACTATATGGTCTTATGACTTGTTGCATTGCATCCTACATACTTTGTACATTCAAACGTACTAACGCATACTTTATGCCAACATGATATCACTACGTAGAGACCACAACCCCTTTTGATCATCCTCCTCCACGTGGCTAGTACGACCTTGCAGTGATAAGCTTTGGTGAGTCCTCAAGTCCTAGGATACTATCTATGTTACTCATTCAATATTGAGACTTCTTTATGTTGAACATTTGTTACTGTGAGGGTGAGCCCAGAAAGTTTCTTAACCTTCCCTCCATTCCATGTTAGAGGTTTTGTTGGAACATTATGATGTATTTATGCTATGAACTTAACTCTTTATGCTTTATGATTATCAAAGACTTCCCTTAGTCCCGCTTCCCTTGTTTTATATTTCTTATTGTTATTTATTTTGCTTTCATGACCAAGGATGTGTGATTGATATACTAAGAGGTTTGTTTGGGGTTCCTTCGGGTTCTCATTCGTCATGTCACGTCTAGGCCCTAGGCTTGGGTCATGACACTAGCAAAGGACGTAGAGTATGTTATGTTATCCCAAATGGTGCCAAGGTAGATGTCTCTGATATAGTTATTATAGGTTTCGTTTTGGTGTTCCACCGTTCTCCTTCAGCGTCATTTAATCTAGGCTCAACTTATTCTTATGTGTTTGCTTATTATGCTTTAGATTTTGATATTATGTGTGAGCCTCTTGTCGAGCCTATTGTGCTTCCACCCTGGTAGGTGAATCATTAGTGGCGAACTAGGTGTATTGAGGTTGTGTTGTGACTTTTATGGGGAGAGACATTATCATCGACTTGATATTGCATGAAATGGTTGACTTCAATGTGATATTAAGCATGGATTATTATCACCTCACCATGCTATTCTTGATTGCATGCGAAGACCATGACCTTATCTTACATTGATTTTTGTCAATTGGTGTGGACTAGAGCATCTAGCTCCTATCTTAAGGGAGTTATTTCTAATATGCATTCCTATCGATTGATGGATAAGGAATGCTTATCGTATTTGGTTAATGTTCGAGCCTATTCTCAGGAGTTACCATCATTGGAGAATACCAGGCTTGCCAGAGAGTTTTTTAATGTGTTCCCTTCTGATATTCTTGGTGTTCCTTTAGATCGTGATATGTACTTTTCCATTGATGTGGAGCCAAGTACTAAGCCTATTTCTGTTGTCCCCTATCGGATGACTCTAACTAAGTTGAAGGATTTGAAGGAGCAGTCGGAGGATTTGTTGAAGCAAGGGTTCATTTGTCCGACTGTATCTCCTTGGGCTGCTCCAATCTTATTCGTCAAGAAGAAGGATAACACTATGTATGTGTATTGATTATCTTCAGCTGAACAAAGTAACCATCTAGAACAAGTATCCTTTTCCTTAGATCAATGATCTTTTTTGACCAGTTGCAGGGTGCTTTGGTATTCTCCAAGATTGATTTTCGATTCAGGTAACATCTTTAAGAGTTCGAGAGTCTGATATCCAGAAGACAGCTTTGAGGACCTTTTATGGTCATTATAACTACGTGGTTATGCCATTCGGGTTGATTAATGCCCCAAATGCTTTTATAGAGATGACGAATCGAGTGTTTAAACACTACTTGGATTGAGTGAGTCCGACCATATTCAACACTTGAGGACTGTACTTGAATGATTGAGAGAGGAAAGGTTGTATGCCTAGTTATCAAAGTGTTAGTTTTAGCTTGAGTTAGTATCTTTCCTTAGGCATATGGTGACAAAAGAGGGTATTATGGTAGATTCGACCAAGGTAGCAGCTGTTAGTGAGTGGGCTAGGGATACTTTTGTGACTGAGATTCAGAGTTTCATTGGTTTAGTGAAGTATTATTGGCATTTTATGTAGGGATTCTCTTCTATAGTAGCCCCATTAACTAGGCTTACTCCGAAGGACATGGCATATTAGCGGTCGAAGTAGTATGAGGTGAGGTTTCTAAAGCTCAAGGATTTATTGACTTCAGCACCTATTCTTGCTTTGCCCGAGGAGGGAGTGCCATTTGTGTTATATTGTGATGCTTTTGGAGTTAGTTTGGGTAGTGTATTCATGCAAAGAGGGAAGCGGATATCATATGCCTCTAGATAGTTGAAGGAACTACCTTACCCATGATCTGGAGCTATATGTGGTGGTGTTTGTGTTGAATTGAGGGCGACATTATCTTTTTGGGATGCATTGTGAGATCTTTACCAATCACCGGAGTCTCAAATACATTTTTCTCATCCTAATTTGAATATGAGACAGTGTAGATGGTTGGGGTTGCTTAAAGACTAGACATCTCCATTCTATATCACCTGGGCAAGGCAAATGCAGTGGCCGATGCTTTGAGCCGGAAGGCCACTAGTATGGTGATTTTGGCATTTTGAGGGTTGAGGAGAGGCCCTTAGCTTTGGAGGTTTAGTCACTTGCTAGACAGTTGGTTCGATTGGATATTTCCCTTCTTAGAGTATTTTAGTTTTTGTAGAGGCTAGGTCTTCATTGCTTGATTCGTGATAAAGTGTTGAGGGGTGAAGCTAAGGCAGCTGCTATTGATTCTGAGGGTGTTTGTGGATCAACGATAGAGTTTGTGTGCCTAAGGTAGGGGATTGTGTGAGCTTGATATTGTACAAGGCCTATTGTGCTATATATTTCATCCATCATAGTGTGGCAAAAATATACCATGATCTGAAACAACATTATTGGTGGTTCGGGGAATCTTAGTAGCTCAGTTGGTTGTCTACCTGAACTTTTACCTTGTTGGTGAGGGTTCGACTTCCCACATTATAATTCCCTCCTTATTTCCCCTTCCCTACCCCCAAATCTTTTTTTTAAAAAAAAGGCATTATTAGTGGTTCGAAATGAGAAAAAATATAGCTAAGTTTGTGGCAAAGTGTTTGAACTACCAGCAAGTGAAGTATGAGCACCAAAGACCCGGTGGATCGATGTAGAGGATGCCTATTACTGAGTGGAAATGGCAGTGAGTGGCTATGGATTTTGTTATAGGTTTGCCCATGGCTTTGGGCAAGTTTGATTCATTTTTAGGGTGGTTGTTGATTATTTGACAAGGTTCGCTCACTTCATACAGGTGAAGACTAGCTATGATATAGAACAATTTGTTAAGTTGTACATATGGAATATTGTTAGATTGCACGGAGCGTCGGTGTCTATAGTGTGCAATCGGGGATCTTTGTTCACCTCCTATTTTAGAAGGCTCTACAGCTTGAATTGGGTACTCATTTGGATTTGAATTCAGCTTTTCACCCCAACAATGATGGACAATGCAAGTGCACTAGTTATGTGTTAAAGGATATGCTTTGGGCTTGTGTGATAGATTTTGGAGGCTGATGGGATCAACACTAGCATTTGTCGGATTTTACTTACAACGACAGTTATCATTCTAGCATTCAGATGGCACCCTTTGAGGTTTTGTATGGCCGGAGGTGTATATCGTGCATTGAATGTCTGACTCGGGTTCAGTGAATGTGTTGGGTGTGGATCTACTCAGGGATACCATGGATTAGTTTCGATTACTGTAAGGCAAGTTATTGACAGCTCAGAACTGCTAGAAGAGTTATGAAGATCGGAGGACTAGGACTCTTGAGTTCTCTGTGGGGGATAATGTTGGGCTATAGACTTCTTATGAAGGGAGTGATGAGATTCAAGAAGAGGGGAAAGATCAATCATAGATTCATTGGCCCATTTGAGATTTTGAGGGAGTTGGTGAGGTAGCCTATGAGTTGGTATTGCCACCAAGATTATCGGTAGTTCATCCTGTATTTTATGTCTTCATGCTCCATCAGTATATTCTAGATGAGTCCAATGTGATCTCTTATGATTCAGTTGACTTGGGTTCAGACTTCTCTTATGAGGAGGAGCTGGTAGCTATATTGGGTAGACAAGTCCAGAGGTTGAGGTCCAAGGATATACCTTCAGTAAAGCTTTAGTGGCGGCAACATCCAGTTGAGAAGGCTACTTTAGAGTTGGAGTCAGATATGCAGGCTAAATATCCTTGCCTTTTTTAGGCTTCAGGTACTTCGTTTCCTTTATGTTTGAGGACGAACAATATTTTTACTAGTGGATGATGTAATAACCTTGCTAGTCATTTTTTAGCATATCTATAAAAATTACTATTTTTCCCTTTCATAAGTTTCTTTCAACCTATTTGAACTATCTGTATTGTTGGAACTAAAATCATGTGTTTTAAAATTTGAAACTATGAGTTTTGGCATTTTTGGAAGCTTAAGCTGTTAAAAAATGAATTTTTGTACCATTCAGAGTTTTGGGTGTCGGATCGAAAATCCATAGGAGAAGTTACAGAACTAAATTTAGAGTTAAAATAAATAGTTTAGATCCAATGTTGCATGTTTAGTTGTTTCCCAGGACAAAGTTTGGCTTTCGTCAACATTTGGAGTTTGGAAGATGCTATGTCATCACTCTCTCAGAAAACTTAGGAAACCACAGCTCCAAAGTTCTTAAATAATCTCAAGGCTGAAGGGCATAGGACAATCTTGGAGGAAAAGCAACTATTAACAGAAGGATTGCCTGATTGGTACCTAGAGGTTTGGGAAGTACTTAAATTCCATAACTTTCATAGCTTTACAAAACCTCAGAATCCATATGTACCTAGTCCTGTGTGTGAATCTATGAAGCCTATGGCCAAATTGTTCCAAAGAGCAGAAGCAGGGTACTAATTATGTCAAAACTCCTGGATATTATAGAGGTTTGGCTGTGCAAGTCCCATGTGGAGAGGCTAAAATTAATGATGCTTTGGGTTACACATTCCAGAGTTAGAGCTACTTGAAAGATCTATTACAGCTCCAAACTTTTGAAGATATCAAGCATGGTTAGCTTCACTGATTGGAAGTCTAACCGTACGCAGTTGAAGGAGAGGTCAATCATTGAGAAGAATGAGCAAAACATACCTGCGCGGTTTTGGTTTGGTTTCATTAGTAGTAATTTGATGCCTTCTCAGAATGAGTCGATACTAGGTCATGCTAAGGCCACGTTTATTGGTTGTATCATGAACAAAAAGGAGCTGAACCTTGGAACTATCATCACCTCAAAGATCCTTTCCAGAGCAAAACAGGAGCAAACTTCTTTGTCATTTCCAAGTCTCATTACAGCTCTATGCAAATAGGTCGGAGTCCCAAAGAACAAAAAGATTGATATGGAGGTAACTCTATCGAAGACCACCGATATCCGATGGATTGAGGCTAAATACTAGTGGGATGAGGAAGACAGGGCTAGGAAGAAGTCGTTTGACAAAATATCGGTTAGTAATGTTGAGGCCCTTGAGTCCAGAGCTATAGAGCTGGGCATCGAGGTAGGTATATCTTCTTTTTCCCCGACTACACACTCTTCTTCTGCCCCTTTTCCATCTACAGAAACAGAAAGCACAAATGATCAACCTCCACTTACTAGGGCCATCATTTTTGCAATTGGATGCCTGGTTGAAGTTGCTATTACTCAGGCCACAAGTGTTGAGTCATCTATGTCCAAATTAGTTTAGGTATGGCCAAGGCCTTAAAGCCATATATTAAGGCTGAAGCAAAGAAAAGTGAGCTAAATGAAGCTTACAAGTTGAGGATAGATAGGCTCAAATCCATGATTAACGACCATGAAAAGAGTTGGCCAACCTAAGGGATAGAATGTTAGCTATTGAAAAAGTAGGTGGTGGTAGTGTGGACATATTGGATTTGAAATCCGATATTGATGAATTGAAGAATGAGGTGACTTCCCTCCTGTCCACTAACTTGAGCACACTTTTTGACAGGTTGGAAAATCCACCACTCAAAGTGGACGTGGCTGCAATCCCAAATGAGAGGCCAAATATAGAGTTTCATGTGATGTAGGTGAGGAGAATCAGAAGGTGACCACCCCGGAGGCTAATAAAGAGACATTGGGATTGGAGCAGAGCCAAGAGGACCGGGAGGAGCTGGATCGAGGTGATAACAAGATGGTGGAAGTTGTGATTGTAGCTTCTATGCTAGATCAATCCATGGTTGGCACATCCAGTGTGAGCGCACCAAAGCCTGCTAGGCCTGACATTAACCTTCAGAGAACACTGGTAGAAGAGGGCATTAATGCCCTGTGACATCTTCTTCAACTCTACCACCACCACCACTACTACAGGATTGACTTGATAGGGAGATTCTCATACTCACTACTTTCTCTTATGCTAACTCTTTGTTATCCCTTGCACTTTGAGGGAAATGTTTATTTTGTTAGGAGAGGGTGAGCTTGAAGAATTCTCTGTCTTCTAGATATTTTTTATTTTTTATAAGACAATAATAGTATTTTATTTGGATAAATGGTGCTATTGATGAATATCTAGACAATTTTTAACTTTTTTGGTTATATATAAATTTTAATTTGGGTTATAATAAAGTAGTGTTTATTTTTATTATTTCTTTTGTTTTTCTTGATTGAATGAATGAATGATTGCAAATTTTTGGCTAACCCCATGCATAGATGACAAGTGTGTGAATGTAATATTGTGTCTCTAGTCCTTAGCAATCTGAGCATTGATGATTCATATCTTTAATTCAGATAGTGCCAAGGATGAGGAGCATGTAGTCACTAATTAGTTTGTTCTTGATAAATCAATCCCCTAAGGGATTTGAGGAATCTTGAGCTAACTATGTGAGCAATTGAGCTTGGATATACGATGATTGAAAAATTGCAAGTGTGTTGCCATTGTTTGATTGCAATACCATTTTGCAAATATGGGATAGTTATCTTGTTGAAATATCTATATTTTATCATCTAAAACATGCATAGTTTGTCTTGAGTAGTGACTTGGTTAATTCCAGATTAGAATAGGACCATAGGCCTTCTTTGGATCCATTGATCCAATTTGACCATAGTGACATCCATTAGCAGTGAAGTGAATCCTTAGTGAACCCCTTTTGAGCCTTTATCTCTTCTTTGGCAACCTTGTGACCTTGGCTCATGTTTGTGAAAGACAAGTCTTTTTTGTTCCTTACCGATCCCTCCTTGAACATAATACTAAAGCAATGGTCAAAGGCTAAGTTGGGGGTGATTAGTAGGAAGAAGGAAGTGTCTCCTATGAAAGAGTAAAAAAAAAGGGTGAGAATGAAATAAAGACATCGAGGAGTCCTAGAAGAAAAATGAAAATAAAAAGTGAGAATCAAAAAGTTTTAATGAGGACCCTCCAAAAAAAGAGAAAGAAAGTCTTGTTGTGAAAGAAAACACATAAGGGAGACACTTAAGCTAATGAATCAAAATGCAAAAGAGATGTCAAGAATGAGATGACTGAAAAGGGAACCTAAAGAAACTTGGTGCTTGAAACGAACATGTAGAGTTTAAGGAGGGATAAGCTACTATTGACCATATGCTACCCTACCTAATTTTATCCTACATTACTCTCCTAGAAAAGTCCTTTGGGATCCTAATCCAGAACAAAGTCAAGTCAACTCTGATTAATAATAAGGGCAAGCTTATAGGTTGAAGCTTACATGTTATTTCTCATTTGAGAGAATGAGAGTTGAAGAGATCTTCTATAAAGCAGTGACATAATCTTGAGGTTTTTGGATCTTCTTTGGCATGAGGGGAAATGGTGATGTTTTCAGGCAGTGATTAGCAGCTCTATAAGCAATTGTATGCATATCCATGTTTTGATTACTCGTTAGTCATCTTTCGAGGCTTCAAGGTCACGTAAGTGGTTTGTGGAAGTTCGAGAAAGGATGAAAAAGGTGAAAATATATGTGTTACTCCTTGTGGTCCTATGTGCAAGCTCTGACTTGGAAAAATTGATGTTTGATTTTGCTTGAGGGAAAGCAAAGGCTTAAGTTAGAGTGTTGATGAGTCTATATTTCGGACTCATTTTGCAAGAAAACATTGCCCTTAGTGTGCTAATAGTTTCAACTGCTAACAAATATGTATGTGCTATGATAGTAAATAGAGTTAAAAGAGTGCAAAAGGGCAAGACTTGGTGGAATCTTTGAAAGTGAGCAAAAGTGTTGAAAGGTGATGAAAGGAGGTGTCGCCGACATACTCGGTGATCCATCGAATGCTTAAGGAGATCGCCTAACTATGCAGCATCCAAGGTTCCAAGTTAAGTCAGAAGTGCAGTCAGGATTAATGTCACAAATCATACTCAACAATATGCCGAAATGCCCAAGTGATCGCCTAAAGTTGCAGCATTCAAAGCCCCAAAACCTTGACAGAAAGGCGATATAAAGAATAGGCATATCACCGAATTGGAAAGACGGAGCAAAGATTCATTGACTAATGTTGCAGTGGGTCCTCATAAAGAAGCACAAGAAAGCAGTCAAGTGCATATTCAGCGGTCCGCCTTGACCGCTGAACGATATTTAGCAGCACAAACTTTCACACATTTGCATGAAGTATATAAGCAATTTAAGAAAGGACATTGTACATCAACTATTCATTCCATATCAGAACAATTAGTCTGTAGTAGTAGAACATATTACTTTCTGGTTAGAGTACATGGAAGGCTAGGGTTTTGAAGCTTTTGGGCATCAAATTAGAGAAGATTGGTTGGTGATAATCAACTTATTTGTACTCAATCTTGTTACCCATGACTTCTGCTACTATGTGCAGTAATCAATCTTTAATTTCTAACATGTGTGGCTAAAACCCCCATGTTGAGGATGTGCTTTTGATATGGGTCTATAATTTACTTAATGTGTTTGTGATATCTTGACTTCACTATAGTTGATTTGGATGAATTTATATCCGTTCCTCAGTTCAATGTATAAATTTCAAGGTTGCAAACTTGGAGTTTTGTTTTAGATCTCTGATTATTACTTTAGCTGGGACTTAGAGTGTGGAATGAATATAATGGTTGGAAACCTTATGGGGTTTCAGTTGATATCCACAATCATGGATTCAATGGCCAAGGTAGTGGGTGTTTTGCTCAACTTCTTAGGCTAAGTGTGTCCTCGGCAGTCTATGTGTAATATATTAGTTGATTCCTACAAAACACGCATATATAATAAGTGATTTGGGTTAAAGCAACCTAGCCTATTCACTCAACATCAACGCATGTAATCAAGTGTCTAGACCTATTTCATAGATTACTGCCAATATTTGCACATCCCCAATATTTTTCCTTAATAGTTGTTTAATGTGTCAATTAGAACTAGTTAGCGGAACTCTGTTTTAATTATTACAACCCCCCAAATCATACAATTACTTAGTCCAACGAGTCACTTTTGCCTTGAACAATGATTCCCTGTAGGATCGACCCTAACCTATAAAGTTGGGTAATTATGCTGATGACGACTACCACTTTTATCTTTTAGTGGTTCGGTTAAGCGACATCAGTAGCTATATCATCTTCTTAGTGGCAGGGCCATGCTGTGCTACTAGGAAGCACCATAATGCACTATGTCTCCTCTCCTTTCAGCAACCTTTCCATCCTTTTTTAATGTTTTGTGCTCCTTCGAACCCTAATTTTTGCAAATGCACTATATAACTCTGATAATTTCGACATTCCAGATTTAATGGCACAGATAAAATTCCCCCTGGAAGTCTTTATGATTTCGTACAGGTCC
>JAPFFP010000008.1:9265563-9342800 GCA_026153255.1 Solanum medicagineum | reverse complement strand
GTTGTGAACTCCTTTATGTATGCCTTCATGCTGCCTGTCTGCTTCAATTCCCTAAGCCTCCTTTTGGCTTCATAGACGACGTTGTTTGGGTAGAAGGTCTTCTTGAACTCCGCCTTGAATTGTTCCCACGTGCTAATCGTGCAGAATCCCTTTCCTATCTCGGCATCCTTCCGTTTCCACCATAGCATCGCCATCTCGGTCAAGTACATCACGGCCGTGTTGATCTTCATATCATCGCCACTCACCTTGTTGCACTTGAAGTAGTTCTCCAAGTGCCACAAGAAACTTTCCACCTCTTGGGCGCACAGACGCCTTTATAGATGGGTGGCTTGGGAGCCTCAATCCTGGCCTCCCGTTCTACGGCAGGGGTGGCATGTCTCCCCTGCTGGATGGCTTCCTCGATCTCCTTTACCTTGGCGCTCATGGCTTCTAGCATGCCCATGAACTTTCCCTCCAAGGCCTCGATCCTACTCTCCAAGGAAGCGTGAGCTTCTTCCTCCGCTGCCCGCTGGTCGTCAAGGTCCTTACGGATGTTATCATTTTCCTCAAAGGTGAATTCCTCCAAGGTCTTGAATTTGCCATTGATCTGATTCAAGCGATGGCCCAGCAACTCTACGGCCTGGCGGGCAGTCTCTACTCTAGCGATCCATTCAATCCCCGGAGTGACGTCTGTTGGCAACTCCTCTTGCTCATCGTCACTTACTTCGGCGGTTGGAAGGGAGACAGCATCGCTTGGGGCAGGATCAGTTGGCACTTTCTCCACCTTCTTGGCGTTTTTCTTACCCTTGCGCTTTTTGGTAACGTCCGTCATGACTCCAGCAGTGCTGGCAGCATAAACCTCTCCGTCACTTGCCATTATTTCCCTTAGTAGCCTGGCTCTGATACCACGTTGTCACAGACCTAGAACTCACGCTAGAACTTTCGTGCGGCACTAGTTAGTTTGCTCACGAATCTCGCACGATCTTGCAAACACTAGTAAGCCTGTGGCCTACGATTGCTAAGGGAACGCTAGATATTGAAAGACAAGAGAGAGCTTTTGAAGAAAGAAGACTTTGATTGCTTGAAGAATCCTTTACAAGGCTTGAGAGCTTACAACTTTGCTTGATGCTAAATGAATGCCAAGGAGGGGTATTTATACTACTCCACCTCCTTAACGGACGGCTAAGATTAATTTGATCCTACGGCTAGGATTGATCCTCTAGAGTCTTCCTACATAATATCTAAGATATTTACAAGTGCAAGACTTATCTACATAATTCTACATGTCTCTGGAACCTTCCAGGTCTCTCTAGTCTTCTCTTCAATCCTCTGCACAATTCTAGAGAGTTCCGGAGCCCTCCAGAGCACGGCGTACACGTTCTTGCACTGTTTTGGAGCAAAATTTAGGCGGGACGCGTCACTTAGCCCCTCAATTGTAAAGCAAGTGTTTCCACTGGTTGAGCAACTGCCTCCTCTCTACACAGGATTAATGGAAAAGAAAATTCACTCCTAGACCATAAAAAACTCAAAGACTGGTATGAAAAATTTTGAGTTCTTCATTCTCATTAACTAGGTATATATCATGAACATCTTTAGTTTAATTTGTTGCTATATTCTGATGACTCTGCAACATATCAGACTTCATGTAGCTCAGTTGCCTTGTGTATATAGAATCAACAAGAAATTTCAAAGTGAGAAGAATATAGAGTCTTATTCCTTTGATAAGTTTGATGAGACTCGAGCTAAAGTTAATGAAAGATTGGAGGTTTAGAGATATACTTTGAATTCCAAAGGGTTCAAACTAAGCAGGACCAAAACAAAATACTTGGGGTGTAAATTCAGTGTTGCAAAAGATAAAGCAGACATTGAAGTGATGATTGCCACTCAACCTACTCCAACACCAACATACCCAGTGGAATACCACAAGTAGAGTCTGGGAGGGTAGAATGTACGCAAACCTTACCACTACCTCATAGAGGTAGAGAGGCTGTTTCCTGGAAACTCACATCTCAAAAACCCATAAGCAGAATAAACTAGATATGAAAAATCACGAAAAGCAAGCCCTATGTGTCACAACCAGGCACCACGAGTTCTTTACTTTTTGGTGGGGTGGAGGGCTTTTGTGCATTATAGCACAGGCCGTGACTACCCTTTTACCTTGATTGATGCTTAACCGATTTCCCACAGCTAAATCAAATAAGGAAGATAGAAGTAATTGAATATGCTGCGCGTGGAAGGTTTTACGATGTACCATTTCATTTAATTTCGCATAGTCCTTTCTTTGGCAAGTGAATCATAGCACAGAAAGGTTCATAACTCAGACGTAGTTCCCTTCTTTTTTTGGGGGGTGTGAAGCAGTGTCAAACCAAAATATCCAACAAGCATTAGCTCTCCCTGAAAAGGAGGTGATCCAGCCGCAGCTTCCAGTACGGCTACCTTGTTACGACTTCACTCCAGTCACTAGCCCTGGCTTTGGCATTCCCCTCCTTGCGGTTAAGGTAACGACTTCGGGCATGGCCAGCTCCCATTGTGTCACGGGCGGTGTGTACAAGGCCCAGGAACGAATCCGAAACACAACAATAGACTTGCCACTATAGTCTAGGAAAAAGCTTCTCCTTGATAAACGGTTATAGGGGAGTTCAGAAAGGATCTGATCGTAGATAGAGACTTCAACCTGTGCGGGGGTAGGGGCGGATGTAGCCAAGTGGATCAAGGCAGTGGATTGTGAATCCACCACGCGCGGGTTCAATCCCCGTCGTTCGCCCATCAATAAATGGACCGTTTGTTTCGGAGACACAAGACAAACCTAGAAAGCATTTTTTCTGCAAGTCATCTTGAGGCTTTCAAACGCATCCAAGCAATTGGTATCCGATTGAAAGAAGACAAGGAAGAAAGAAAAGTAAATACAAAGAGCAATTCGTACTAAAACACATGATGATATGCAAATACAATAAATTAAACATATATCAGGCGAATAATGACAAATAATGGCAAATTATGGCAACGCAAGATATAAAGGCATGACTAATCTAATAACCTACTATACCCCATAGCCGGACAACAACCTGACCCTACTAACCAATTACTCTCATTCACGACCTCCACTCCTTTCTATCTAAGGACATGTCCTCGGTAAGATCAAGTTTCACCATATCTTGCCTGATCATCTCACCCCAATACTTCTTCGGCCTACCTCTACCCCTCCGAATAACTCCTATCCAACCTCTCGCACCTCCAAACAGGGGCATCAGTGTTTCTCCTCTGCACATGTCCAAAGAGAGAAAACTTTAAGTATCATGGGTCCATCATCCAGAGTAATGGCTACATTGACGATGATGTCACACATCGTATTGGGGCAACATGGACGAAATGAAGGCTTGCTCTGGAGTATTGTGTGATAGAAAGATACCATCTAAACTTAAAGGCAAGTTTTACAGAATGGTGGTTAGACCGTCTCTGTTATATGGGGTAGAGTGCTAGCCAATTAAAAACTCACATGTTCAGAAGATGCAGGTCGCGGAGATGAGGATGTTGAGATAGATGTGTGAACATACCAGGAGTGATAAGATTAGGAATGAGACCATCCGAGAGAAGTTAAAGGTGGCCCCTGTGGTTGACAAGATGAGGGAAGCGAGATTGCGATGGTTTGGACATGTGTAGAGAAGAAGTACCGAGGCTCCTGTTAGGAGGTGTGAGAGGTTGGATTTAGGGGTTACATGGCGGGGTAGAGGTGGACCGAAAAAGTATTCGGGGGAGGTGATCAAACAAGATATGGAAAAACTTCATCTCACTAAGGACATGACCTTCGATAGAAAGGAGTGGAGGTTGTGTATTAGGATAGAAGGCTAATAGGCTAGTAGAGATAGGTTGATATATGGCCTTGTAATATAGTGGGCTAGTAGGAGTAGCCGCGTCTTTATATCCTGTGTTGTCATTATTCGTCTTATATTTGTTACTTTTCTCGTATTTATATACTATCATTTGCTTTTCATTATTAGCCGTTTTCCTTTTTTTTCTTTTCCCTTTTTTCCATATCTACCCAGACCCCACTTATGGGATTCTACTAGGTATGTTGTTGTTGTCCTTTTTTCCATATCTAGTATCTTTTGCTTGTGGGGCTTATTTTTTAGACGAGGGTTTTTCAAAACCAACTTCTCTATCTCAATGAGGTAGTGGTAAAGTCTGCGTATATTTTATCCTCCCGAGACCCCACTTATGGGATTCCGGTGGGTATGTTGTTGTTGTTAACTTTAAATCTTTTATTTTGAGGCAAGCATCTGTACATGTTAATCTTCTCTATGACTGAGTGCAAGGTAAATTAGTTGTTTCTTCTTGCAGATAAGTTGATTTTCTTACTCTCGTATGTAATAATGTACTAACAATCGTAACAGGCTTCGAGCTAAGCTAGCTCACCTACTCCCAACTTATTATAAACCTCTCGAGCATGGGAGATATACCTTAACAAATTCTGGACATATCGAGATGGCGTGTTGCTTAGAGAGATGTTATTCTGAAGGAGTAATTTGATGATGCAAAGTGTTTCCCAAACTATTGTGGGGAGTCCTAATTTGAAATATATTGTGTATGGAGATTTATTAAAATTCTTTTCATTGTTTATCCTAGCTTGAAGGTTTATATAGAATTCGACGATTTGTTGTGTTGCTCTAACATTTTTATGATTCAATTGACGTTTCTTATTACATATATATTTTGATGGCTTCATTATAATGCTTGTTGTATTAATTATAAGTTGTAACCTAGTGACCACAAGTTATATAAGAAAAAATAAATAATTGTGGAGGCTAGTAAGCTACAATGCTTGTAGGAAAAAAATATTACGCCAAGAAACTAGTGGAGGTTATAACTCCTGCAAAAAATCTAACAAAAAAAATCTGCCAAAAAGATTGCAGGCGTTGATTTTGTGGATTGTGGGATTAAACCGTTGCAATTTGACATTACGGCGGTTGACCCTCGCAATTTGCACATTTAACCACTGCAATTTGAGCCTTTTTTGTAGTGCATGACAACATGAACTAGTATGGATATGGCAAATGAAAAAGAGAAAGAACGATTTAGATTCATCACTAGTTATGTGCTTGCTGTGGTGATACAAAATTCTCGCACGTGCTTTTTTAGAGTAGAGTATTGAAACCTCCAAAAGTGGCAAATAGTTGAACACAAAGAAGATTCATGAGAATTCATACATAAAATAATTGAGCTAAACAAAGTAATGTTTTGTCTTTAAGAATGAGTAACTAAAGCTCTAGCAATGGATATATAAAAAAGCTCAATAAAAGGGTATTTTTGTAAACAATTTATGTTTAGGAAGTATGCTATGGATACTGTTTTTAGTGCAACAAACCAAACAGTCAAAATGAACTAATGCTAGGATAATTAATCCCAGCATAACTAGACCCAACATAACTTATATTCAAACCAAACAACCCCAAAGAGTACTATTCCAGTCTCAGCCTCACCTACCAAGTTTATGTTACTACAATTGAATTCAGTTGCCAAAAGTTGCTAAAAAAGAAGAATGTGAAAAGATGTGGATTGACGTGAGGAGGTGGATTTAAAGACTCTTTTGGGACTACAGCTGGTTGGAGATGGTTTACTGCAAGAAATCTAGATAGAAGTTTCTTTCTCTAGACTCTTCCCGTAACTTTAAAAAATATAGCATGATGAACATTCTAAAACTACGAAACACATGGTACAGATAGCAATGCAACTACAAAAAGCCACTCCACTGTCTGAAAGGAAAGGGATAATTTTAGAGAAATTGTGGACCAGACATGTTAAAGGAGGGTATATGGTTAAGCAATTTTAAAGGGGAATATGAACACTTACTATGATAAGACAACATCTAACTCAAACAAAGAGTGCCCAACAGGAAAAAGTCAGATCTGAAATCCGAATTATAGCGTACGAACAGCAGAATATTACCTTGTGGGCATATTCCACATAGTTTTCATGAAAAATCTTGAAATACTGATGAAGGGTTGATCGGCCTTCAATTGAATCCGCAGCAACTGAGCGCAAATGAGGTGATGAAGGGGGCAAAAGGACTACCCTGGGCCCAGTAAGGAGCTCTTTACTAATGATAGTAGAAACATCTGCATCTTTTGGCACTTCTGCACCTATGAGTTTGTCAACCTTATCAATAATTGGGGAAAGAAGTGTATTCCAAGTCTCCATCTCAACCACTATACACTCATTAGAAGGGGTAAGACCCACAATCCATGAATCTCCGAAAGAATCTGATAGAGCCAAGAAACCAGAAAGTGGGGTGGCTGAGGATGCTTCTCCTTGGAAAGTGCTAAGAATGGGATGCACAGAGGGACTTCTCATCATGTCTTCTTTCCCACGAGTCTGATTAGTGAAAGGCAAAAAGTGCAACACTACTGAATCAATTCCTCCATCATGAAGGCAATATATTCTTTCTGAAATAATGGGATCAACAAACATTGATAAAACAGAACTGCTTCTTCTGGGCAGAGCTAAATCCACAATAGCCAATCTCAAAAGAGGAGGTGGATGCCCCAACCATAAAGTATGATCTGGTGGCAGATCAAGCTTCAAAATGGAGGCGTCAATTGACAATGACTCGCAAATCATTGCAAGGCCAACTATACTATCAGTTGAATCCAGACATACCCGAGGAGGACTACCAACTTTCCAGATAGGCTGTACTTCATCAGCTAAAGCATCTATTTGCAACTGCCCCCTACTCCAAGCAGTTACTAGGATAGAATCTTTGCTAACTAAATCATAAAGAAAACTGACAGCACTCCCTTCACAAACTGAAGGATGAACTGAGTCGTCTTCAATGCCGTGACTTACTTTTCGTAAGGGTCCCTGCAAGTGAAGCCAGCGTTGCAACATAAGGCGTTACATAGTTGGAAAAAGAAACAAGCAAGTTAACTTTTCCAAAAAACAGTTCCACAGTATAACCAAATCATAAACCAGCAAACAAAGGTGTTTTGTAATCACTGAAAATAACCTCGCTTCCTTCATAAAGAGAAACAAGAATAGCGGCCAAACTTAGATGTTCCCATGTAAAATTGCAATTCCACTTGCACTTTCTCCACTTTAAGAAAAGAAAAAAGGAGCATGCAAGTGTTATTTGTTTCAGCATAAAAAGGACAAGAAAGAGAACTGGAAGGAGGCCCCTCCAAACAAAAAGTTTAGTGGATTTCTTTCTGAGGAGAAGCATGGAAGGAGACGAGCTATTTCTGTTAGATAAGTCTCAATTGGTTTCACCATGTTTTCCACCACAACTTTTAGTCTAAAGTTTCTAAAACTTGTCCAAGTCTGGACTCCTTCGCCAATACACAAGTAACTAAGACAGAATAAGAGTATCCCATCAAACAAGACGAGGTGTTAGCCAAAAAATTCAATGAACTAGGTAATAAGGACAGACGGGCAAGACTTCCACAGTATCTAGCTTCTTCCTAGCAAGATCCAGTCGGAAAGCAATGCCAATATACTCTTCTACCATCTATGTTCAATTGAAGGGTAGACAACTATTTATCCTCTTCTCCTACATGCATCAATATCGATAGATCTTCTGTTTTTTTTTTTTTTAACAATATTACAACCTGCAACAAGTAATACTGCCATGTTACTATCATCATCATCAACAACAACATACCCAGTGGAATCCCACAAGTGGGGTATGGGGAGGGTAGAATGTATGCAGACCTTACCACTACCTCATAAAGGTAGAGAGACTATTTCCTGGTAACCCTCGTCTCAGCCATGTTACTGTCATCGTTTATCCCAATTTAAAAAAGGGGATAGACACATAGAAGCCTTCCCTTTCCTTAATGCTAGAATTATTGTTGGTTTCTAAAGAAGTTCAAGGTCAATGGTGCCCGATGAAGTCCATCTAATGATTGCTATATCTAACATGCATGGTAAACACAACAAACATATTGAAAAAAATAGTGTTTATTGTGTTAATTAATAAGTACAACTTTAGGAAACTTTATTTTCCTTTTCCTAGCACAATTATAGGAATAGAATATTTTTGTTTATTAAATTTATCCTTAGTTAGGATTCATTTACATAATAACCTTTCTCATACAATGAAATGATATACTTGTGAGAAATATTAAAGAAAAAAATATTGAATTGTGTGTCTACATTATTGCATAGAGACCCTATTTATAGATACTACAATATAATCCTTTACCAAGTAGGAAACGACATACTATTCCTATTCCAATTCTAAATAGAATTATATATTCCTATACCTATTCTAACACTCCCTCTCAAGCTGGTGCATACAAATCATAAGCACCTCGCTTGTTACATATATAATTAATATAAGAACCAGTGAGAGGCTTGGTGAAGATATCTGCAAGCTAATCACTTGACTTCACATATTTTGTAACAATATATCTTGAGAGCGTCTTTTCTTTGAGACTCTGACAAAGTGACAATCAATCTCAATGTGCTTAGTCCTTTCATGGAATACTAGAATTGATGCAATATAAAGGGTCGCTTGATTGATAATACACAAGTTCTACTTGATCAATTTCACCAAATTTTAGCTCCCTCAATAACTACTTGATCTAAATAAGCTCACAAGTTGCTGCAGCATTGCTCGGTATTCTACTTTTGCACTAGACCAAACAACAACATTTTGTTTCTTACTCATCCTTGATATCAAATTACCTTCTACTAAGACACAATACTCGAATGTAGAACGTCTATCAGAGGGTGATCCTGCCCAATCGACATTTGTATATCCTGTGATATGCTCATGGCCTTGATCTTCGAAGAGTAGTCCTTTTCCAGGCGCTGACTTCATATATTGCAGAATATGAACTGCATCTTAGTGAATATCACGAGGGGATGTTATAAATTGACTTAACACTACACGGAAAGAGATGTCAAGACTAGTCACTATGAGATAATTTAACTTTCCCACCAGCCGTCTATACCTTTCAGGATTACTGAGTGGCTCCCTTTGTCTTGGAAGGAGTTTAACATTCGGATCCATAGGAGTGTCAATGGGTCTACAACCCATCATTCCTATCACCTCATGAATGTCTAAGGCATACTTGCGTTGGGAAATAACAATACCTGATCCAAACTGAGCAACCTCAATACCTAGAAAATACTTTAGTCTGCCAAGGTCGTAAGTCTGAAAATGCTTAAAAAGATGTTGCTTCAAATTAGTAATACCATCTTGATCACTACCAGTGATAACAATATCATCTACATAAAACAACCAAATAAATACACAAATTTGGTGCAAAATGCCGATAAAATACAGAGTGATCAGCTCCACTACAAATCATGCCGAACTCCTGAATTACTATATTGAACTTTCCAAACCAAGCTTGACGAGACTATTTCAGACCATAAAGTGACTTACACAATCGGCATACAAGGCTATTAGACTCCCTTGAGCAATAAAACAAGGTAATTGCTCCATATAGACCTTCCGCAAGATCACCATGTAGAAAAGCATTCTTAATGTCCAACTGATGAAGAGGCCTATGAAGAACAACAACCATAAATAGAGGAAGACAAACAGATGCTATTTTAGCAACGGCAGCAAACGTATCACTAAAATCTAGCCCAAATATTTGAGTACATCCTTTAGCAACAAGGCGAGCCTTAAGCCGATCAATTTGGCCATCCAAACCAATTTACTTGCAGGAAGGGAGACAAGTTCCCGAGTACCACTCGTATGTAAAGCAGACATCTCATCAATCATAGCCTACCTCCATCCAGAATGAGAAAGTGCTTCACCGGTAGTCTTAGGAATGAAAATAGAGGACAAAGATGATATAAAAGCATAATAGGATGATGTGAGACGATGAAAACTAAACAAAGTACAATGTGGGTTAGCATTTTGAGTGGATCATACACCTTTTTGAAGTGCAATCAGTTGGCTAGGAGGAGGCAAGTCCGCAATAGGAGCAGGGTCTAGCGCATGACATGAATTATCTGGAACTGGTGCTAGATGCGGACAACGATGATAAGTCAAGAGAGGTGGCACTACAATTAGAGATGTAGAAGTAATCATAGATTCCTCAAAATTCAATACAGGTAGGACCTGAGGTAGAGGTAAGACCTCAAGATGATCAGATGATGTATAGTAAGGTTGAGATCCAAAGAATGTGACACTGGCGGACATAAGATATCGATGAAGATCACGAGAATAACAACGATACCCTTTTTGAACTCGAGAGTAACCAAGAAAGACACATTTGAGAGCACAAGGGGCTAATTTATCTTTTTCCTTAAGTTAAGTTATGAACAAACATATGCTCCCAAAGACACGAGGAGGTAAAGTGGAGATGTGCAAAGGAAATAACATCGAATGTGGAACATGATTATGAATATAAGATGAGGGCATTCTATTAATTAAATAACAAGAAGCAAAGACGACACCTACCCAAAAATGAAGTGAAACATGGGACTCAATGAGAAGAGTATGAGCAGTCTCAATAAGATGCCTATTCTTTCGTTCTGCTACACCATTCCACTTATGGGTGTACGGACAAGATGTCCAATGACTAATTCCTTGGTGAGTCATAAACTCCTAAAATTGAGAGGACAAGTATTCTAATGCATTATCACTACGAAAAGTACGAATAGGAATAGGAACACCAAACTGGTTTTATATTTCAGCAAAAAAAAATTTAAATATACAAAATAACTCCGAACGATCTTTCATTAAGAAAACCTAAGTACATCTTGAATAATCATTAAAGAAACCAACGAAATCCTAGGGTTGAACTAACTCAACTAGAACCCCAAATATCATAATGAACTAAAGAAAAAACAAACTCTGTACCACGTGAAAATGTAGCACGAGTGTGTTTCTCAAGCTAACATGACTCACAATCTAATAAGGATAAACTAGACAAACCAGGCACCATCTTTCGCAGTTTAGATAGACTGAGATGTGCTAAACGTTTGTGAATTAGGTCTAGAGGATCTATAATAGAGCATGTTGTAAAGGAATTTGAAGAGGTAAGATAGTAAAGGCCTTGTGATTTATGTCCTGTGCCAATCATCTGTCCCATACTACAGTCCTACATAAGGAAAAAATCATCAAAAAATAAATGCCACAATGTAAGGCTCGCGTCAAATGCCAAAAAAATGCCAAATTAAAAGCAGAAGCAGGGATATAAAGAACAGAATCTAGGGTGACAGAAGATAAAAGTTGGGATTTTCCAACCCCTTTTGATTTTGTTTGGATCCCATTGGTTTAAGTAATAGCAGGAAGAGATTGTGAATAGTGATTTGTTACCAGATATATGATCCGAAGTGTCTGAGTCCATAACCCATGATCGAAGAGTACTTAACTGTGAAACACAAGCAAAAGAATTGTCTGCAACAAGACCAGTAAGCTGAGGAACCATGGCTACTTGTGAAGACATTTCTTACTTGCTCAATACTAAAGGATCTCATCATATTCTGCATGAGCGATATGAACATTATTGGATGATCAGTCGGGCAAAGCACCAGAAACATTAGGCTAAGCAATAGATGCTACTCGTGGTATATAGCAATAGGATCATAACTGGGTGATAGACCATGCAAAGTATAACATATGTCGCGAGTGTGTCCAAGCTTATGACAATAACTACACTTATAGCGATATCTTCCACAACAACCTCCTCCTCGTCGTTTCTCCATAGTATATGTTTATTTGTCAAAATTTTTGAGATCCAAGAATAGAGGAGTCAATGATGGGTGATGAAATTACTTTATGACTGGGAGGCGCAGCAACATGAAGTAAACAAGAGATGGTAGAATTAGCCAAGATCTGATCACATACTGAATCATGATCAGAAGGAAGTCTAACAAGTGTAAGGACTAAAAATGACGCCTGCCTGTGCTTTTGTTGTTTTGTCACGTTTGTTCTGGCATCAATGTTTCAAATTCCTCCATAACTGCCTGCACTTGTCCTAAGTATGTAGACATATTGGATTCTTGTTTCATAAGTTGGTCATTCGAGATATCACATCATAGAATCGAGATATGTCATTAGTATATAAAGCAAGACCCTTCTCCCAAATTAGATAACATTTCTGGAATGGGCGAAACAAGGGGTCAACTTGGAACCAATAGATCGCTATAGGATACTACACAATTGAGCATCAACTTTCTCTCATTGTTCTTTGGCTTTTACAGATTCCTCACTAGCTTTCCCTTTTTATCTAACACACAAGCATTTTGTTAAGTGGTCGTGGACATCTTGACCTTTGCACCATAATTCAACCGAGAAAGCCCATGTTAAATAGTCGGAGCTGCCCATTAATGGTTCTAAAGTGATTATAGGGTTTGAACTTCCTATTCCTACACTTCTGGAGCCAAACATATCAATCCAAAAAATATCTTCTAAAATCAAACTTCTGTAATCTAAAAACTAGGAAACAAATTGCAAGAATCCAAAAAAAAAAAAAAGAAAAAAAAATTGTTGTCACCAGGAAATCAGTCTGTCCATAGGATACTAGTCAAAATAAAAAAATAAATAAATGAATATATACATATATATGGGGGTCGGGGGAGGGGGGGGGCCTCATAATGCAGCGGTGACCTCACTCGAAACAAAAATCAAAAAACTTGGCCAAAAACTGCCACATGCACCGAAATCTACCTGGAAATTGTCGAAACCCTAATTCTGAAGGTCGGAATCAAGAAATAATTATATGGGTAGCCTCAGAATGGAGAGGTGATCTTTACCGGGAAAAAATGGTTGGTGAAAAGTGGGTGGAACTGACCTCATGCACCGGCGCATGGTCAGATCTCGCCAGAAAAGTTGCACCTCTTATCGGCATGTGTGAGTGAGTGAGGTTGTATTTTCTGGTGGTTCTGACTGGGCATTTGTCATCGGAGAGTGAGGGACCTAGTGGTGGTGTTGAATTTAACACCACTGACAGAAAAAATGCCGACACAAATCAGCCTTAACAGCCGCTAGAAATTGACGCACAGTAACCTGTCGAAAGTTTCTCACCAATACTCTGATACCATGAGAGAAATAAAAGAGAAAATTATTATTGAATTGTGTCTACATTATTATATAGAAACCCTATTTATAGATACTACCATATAATCCTTTACCAAGTAGGAAACAACATATTATTCCTATTCCAATTCTAAATAGGATTATATATTCTTATTCCTGATATAACAATACTGAAATACAAAGGCTTTCCTTCTCACTCAAATTCAACATGGTATTAGAGTCGTTGCTAGCTTTTGAGGTGAGTTCTTCTCCCTCGTAGCATACGGTTCCTTGAAAAAAAATTTGTTAATTACAAGCCTACTCGCCAAATTTCAGATTTTTCTAATAACCAGAGTTAAGTTTCCATCAAAGCAAAGCTGGTTTTTAGACAAGACTGATCTATCCAATGATTTTCTTTGTTTTTTCTTCTTCCGTGGGGGGACACAAAGCAATAGAAAATTTTATTTTATTTTTTTTGGATGACAAGCGAAACTCACAACCACTACCCTTTTGGTTAGTCAATGTCTTATTTGCTGTAGTATTAAATCTAGAAAATTGCTTGGTTATGTTATCTAGTAAATTTTCATTTCAAAATTCAAACTAAGAAAATCTTATCGAATCAACAATGTATAAAGAAAAAATAAGCATATTAGAACTTTATTATTTATCAAAAAGAAATTAATTATAAAAATAAATCAATAACTCTAACTTTGAAATAACTAGAAAAAAAATCAAATAAAATGGAGAGCAGAGCCTACTGCATCTGATAATGGTATATGAGACTCAGATAATTTCCTTGTCCGGACATAACTTTCGAATACCATGCACCACCAAATCTCTAAGCAATATTTATTGGGACAGGGAGAGTAATAGGTTTCTAGGAAATTATGGTACATTAAGAATGGGTGATAATGTAATATCAGGTGTACAGACAACTGAATCTGTTCCAAAAGCAGCGGTTGGAGATGGGCTATTCTAACATAATTCCCTTTGGGACCAGAAAATATTTTTGTAAGCCCTTAGAGCAGCCTGTCATGTGTATATCTGCTTCAAACTTATCGATTGAAGAATTATGAGTGAGCAATACAGGAAACTGGTTACATTTATTAGATGTGGCACACTTTTGAATACTATGCACCCCCAAATCTCTAAGCAATTTATGTGGCACACTTTTGAATACTTGTGCAGTCATTTCATAAGACTAGTATTTGGACACGTGCATTGCGTCCTATGAAAGTAGTACAAACAATATGAATCATATAAAAGTACCTTAAATAATTTATTGCTTAACTACTATTATGCTAGAAAGAGATAAACTGTGCTTCAAATCCTAAAGGGAGATTTAGGACCCCACATATGTCACTCTAATTGCTATTTATTACAAATTATAACCATAAGCACATGCATGAAAAAATCCAACCTCGCTTTTAAATAAGTTCTAAAATCAATTTAAAACATATACCACCTACCAAAACAAACCATAAAAAAGATACTTTCAAACAAAAATATCTTCAGACAATCAATATTTTAGTTTAATATTCCCTGTAAGCAAACATGAGCTGAACTTTTCCTTGGGAAACGTTGGACAATGTGAAGCAGTTTTCGATTGATGTTGCGAGAAACTATTTGAATTAGATGAACTTACGCAATAATATTCATTTGAATTAACACGAGCAATGGCACTATGAATCTCAATTGCAGATCTTAATAAGTCAGAAAAAATAAACCAATATAGCTACATAATATGATGATAAAAGGGATTAGACAAGAAAAAGGATAAACGAGCGGATTTTAAGCGTTAAGTAACAAAACAAATGAAAGTAGAATAGTCATACCTCTTGAGTTTGTTTCGTCGAATGGTGAGGGTTATAATATGCTTGATGTCCATTTATATAAGATGTTGAATGACTTTTGTAAATATAAAATCATAAGATTATTGAGGGTGTAGGACTAATGAAGGAAATAAAAGGCCAAAAACGGCTACAATGCCATAAATTCTGACCATGTACAAATTTAAAAGGTTGTAAATGATATTATTAGCATTAGGTATAGCATTATTAAGGCAACAAAAAATATTATGAGTGCATCTACAAATTGTGAAGAGGTTGTAAAAGAAACTATTAACATTTTGCTTAACTATAAATAAGGCAACAACATGTGAATTTTTTTTAGGAATTCGAATAGGTTGCAAAAGGTATTATTAGCATTTACCACCACATAAAGAAGGGAACATGTATTACTGCCCATCAATAAGATAGTACTTATTAGCATATTTCATCATAAAGGCAAAAATGTGGAGCATTGTTAGCATTGCTATAACGTGTACTAATTAAGGCATTGTTATTATCCGTTAAACTTATTATGTAATCACACCTATAGTGAATGAGGATCACTAAAATAGGAATTCAACTGATTATTAAATGTAAATATATTCAACTTGTGCTAGTAGAAAGATAGGGATTAAGGAGTAAGAAATTAAAAAGTAGGAAAAAAAATTACAACTAATTAATTTAAAAATGTGATATCTTATAATGGTATTATTGTAGTAACTCAACTTTATAGGGTTATTTTGGTATTTCAACTTTTAACTTTTTTTGTTCCCACTTTTAGTAATATATGAATATGAATGATATGATGATTTGTACTCATTTGAAACTAAGATAAAAATCTTGCAAACTGACAATGACAGACGTGGAAAAAGATTTGGTGCCTATTTAGAATTTAATGGGATAATCCATCAAACGTTGTTCCTATACTTGTGCACAAAATGTGACTGCGAGGAAAATTAGGCATGTGTTAGAAGCAACAAGATCTCTATGTTTACCATGACTTTACCAAAAACCTACTAGGGGATGTCATTCTCATTGTTGCCTATCTTATCAACAGAATGCAACTTAATACCCTCAATTTTTAGAGTCTTCTAAAGGCTTTAAAGGGTGAGAATGAATACATCGTTCCTCCGGAATGTTTTGAGTGTATCTGCTTTGTTTACTCGAGGAATTCCGGAAAACTCGATCCTAGTCCTAGAGCTCGGATATTCTCCTACATAGAAAGAATACAAATGCTATCAGCCTCCTTCTGAGGACTATTTTGATATTACACCATTAACTCCTCAAGGGGAGAACAATAAGGAGGAAGAGACGATTCTAGTTCTAATTGGAGAGAAATCCGGGGAGGAGGGGGAGTGAGTCTCCCTCCTTCCTATAAAGCCTTTACCCTGTCTATAATATTTCTGTCTAATCCCAGGAACTGGAAGGAAGCTTTGTAGATCCTTATAGAAGCAAGTTATTATTTATTGAAGAAATAAAGGCTTTATGGGAACTTATCACTTTACCACCAGACAAAATATTGATTGGCTGCAAATGGATCTTCACTGTGAAACATAAAGCTAACAGATCAGTTGAAAGATACTAATCAAGATTGGTGGTCAAGGAATTCACTCAGATGCACCAGTTTAATTATCAGAATTCTTGTCTGGTGCAGCTAATCTTCATTTGGACGCACAATAATTGGATGTAAAGAATGCATTTCTTCATGGAGACTTGGAAGAAGAGATGTTTACGGAGTGCATTAATACTACAACAATTAATTTGGAAGGCTTGGTGGATATGAAAATAGCTCCCAGACACAGGTATCGAGACATGTACTAAAGCCACCTTAAACAACCTGATTCCCCCTCCAGTGGTCCTTCTGGAGAAAGAGAAACAGGGGAAACTAGAAGGCTAGGAAAGATCAAATCCTGGAATAAATAGGCAGTCTAGATGCCACTGAAGATCTCAGTCCTCTAACTGATTATAAGTAGCTGATGAGGGCTCACCTGGCCATGGACTATGTTGAAGTAGCCAAAAGTGAGGAAATCCATGGGAGGTAGAGATCCAGAATTCAATGGATCAAAAGTGGGGATAAGAACTCTTAAGTTTTTTCAAGGAACGACTACAGACTCTGAAGATCAATGAATAATTAGCTATCCTTTGATCCAATTGCAATAGCAAGTTCAATCGTATAGTTCTATCAGAATCTGTACAAAGAACCAGAAAGATATTGTATAGTTCTATCAGAATCTGTACAAAGAACCAGAAAGATGGAGACCCTCTCTAAACATAATGAATGTTCAAACTATTACATGGAGGAACAAGAATAGGCCTTCAAGTAAGTTTTCGAAGGAGTGAATCTTGGATGGGATTAAATTATGTGCTATTGACAAAGCACCTAGTCCAGATGGCTATACTATGACATTTTCCCTTGCTTTCTGGGAATAGTAAAGGACCTGATGCAGACTTTTCATAACTTTCATTCCCAGCAGGAACTTTGAGAAGAGTTTTAATAGTACTTTTGTAGAATTAATTCCAAAGAAAGTGAGTGGCAATGAGCTGAGGGATTTCAGGCCTGTTAGTCGGGGTTTACAAAATCATTGCCAAGGCATTGGCAAAGAGATTGAAGAAGATTAGCAAGCTAGTAATCAAGCATCAAAAGGTCTTCATTAAGAGGAGGCAAATCAAGGATGATGCCCTTATAGCAACTGAGTGCATTAATACTATAATCATAGGAGATATCCTAGGGGTAATGTGCAAGCCAAATATTGGAAAAGCCTATGACCATCTAAATGGATTTTCTGATCACTCCCACACAGATGGAATTTGGGTGGAGGTGGCTAAGATGGATAAAATTCTGCATTAAAACCGCTCAGTGTTATCAAAAGAAAAAATCACAAAAAAGCTCTAAGGTATGTTGGGCTTTAAGCGCAAGTAAAGCATGGCCTTCAATGAAAGAAGGCGCAAAGGGAGAAAAAATTATAAATATACATATCTAATCCAAGACTAAGAATTATAAGCATAAATGTCAAATATATGAACAGATACTGAACTTTTTTACGATAAAGTGAAATATCAATTGTTTAGTGTTGCCTCTTCATAATAGGCTCTCTTGCAAGGAAAAAAGTATGCCTTAGAACCCTGATGATGAACTGAAGCTCACGTTAAGTGAAGCGTGCAACACGCTTTGACCCTTGCTTCAGGGTCCAAGTGCGCTTTAAAGTAGCCTTGATATCACTGAAACCACTAGGTTCTCCATTCTTGTAAATGGAGAACCAACAGGTTTTTTCCCAGCAGAAAGAGCCAAAGAGGTTTAAGACAAGGGAACCCTCTCTTTCCCCTTCTTGTTTATATTAGCTATGGAAGGTCTGGACAAAACTTAATGAGAATTGCCTCTCATAACAACTGGGTCAGGGGTTCCATATCAAGAACAGGGCAGATGAGCCTATGGAGCTGATTCACCTACTGTATGAAGATGATAATGTAGTATTTAGTAAAGCCGTACAGGAACAGATTAGTTATTTAAGAGTACTATAGGTTATTTTTGAAGCCTGCTCGGGTTCTCAAAGTTAATTGGAGGAAGAGCAGCATATTCTCAGTCAAGAGATGCAACAGATCGAAGTTCTTGCAAATATTTTGAAATGCAAAGTAGAAGATTAGCCAACAATCTATTTCAGGCATGTCCTGGGGATCCAAACACAAAGCAACAGAAATCTGGGATGGCATAATTAAAAAGTCGAGAAAAACAGGTGATATGGAAATCTCAATCTCTCTCTCTAAGAGAAGAGTCATTCTGATTAGCTCGGTACTAGATTCTATGCCAACTTATGTGATGTATTTGCCCTCTATACCTGGAAAGATGGTCAAAGTGCTGGATGCCTTGAGAAGGTGTTTAACTTGGTGAAATGGATTGTAGTTCAGCGAAGCAAAAAAAATGGAGGCTTGGGAGAGAGACTATTAAAACTGCAGAATAAGAGTTTGCTCTCAAAATAGGTCTAGAGGTATGATCAGGAAGACCAGGCTCAATGGAAGGAGGTAATCTACCACAAACATGGGCAAGGTGGTCACTGGTGCACTAATGAAGTGACAGTCTGACTAATACATATGGAGTTCGGGTGTGGAGGAGCATCAGAAATTATTGGATGGACCTCGAAAACAACACAAAGCTTGCAGTGGGCAGGTGGAACAAGATCACATTCTGGTTAGATAATTGGTATGGATAACATTCTTTGGGCTCTTCTCTATCTGTTCCAATCCTAACAAGAGAATAAAGGAGATGTGGTCTCTATAGAGGTGGAATCTTGTCTTTAGAAGACTGCAAAATGAATGGGAAATTGCTGAGGTGGTGGAAAATTGTTGAGATAGAATGGTGGATTACCTGGTACTAATCTGGAACCAGACAGATTGGCATGGAGAGTCCCTGTAAAAATAGATTATATAACTGGGGAGTATTACGAGCGCATGTAGAACTACAGGCTCAAGGAAAGCAATCTGGAAGAGTGGCTCCAACCAAATTGAAAAGCTTCACTCGGCCGGTAGCCAGAAGAGCCTGTCTGACTCATGAAGCACTGTAGAGGAGGGGTACCAACAAAGCCTTTAGGTGTTTACTGTACAAAGAGGCTCTGGAGACCAACAAGCATCTGTTTCTCCACTGCATTGTAGAAGAGGGGTATCAACATAGCCTCTAGGTGTTTTCAGTGCAAAGAGGCTCTGGAGAAAACCAAGCACCTGTTTCTCCATTGCAAGATAACAGCACAGGTCTGGATCTTTATTACCAGCATAGCCAGCGTAAACTGGACTACTGAACTATGCCCAAACACACAGCAGATTGATTAAGCTGTTGGATTAGCAAGGGCGGTAGCAGGAGTCAGAAGAGGTGGCGTAGAACAGTTTAAGCATGTATCTAGTGGAATATCTGGAAAGAAAGAAATCAAAGATTTTTTCAAGGAAAAGAACGTTCTATACAAAAGATTAAGTGGAAAGCAGTCACTTCTTTATTGGTGTAAGAACAGGATATAGAAGGGGGATCCAGCTAGTGAATTTTATAGGATCTTTGCAAGTATTTAAGTCTTTTCTTTTCTTTCGTAACAAGTTTTTGGAGGTGGCCGGCATAGCCCTTAATGCTGAGGAATATAGAAGTTACCAGTTTAAAAAAAGGACATTTCATACTTTACTTTGCAAGTTCGACATGTGCGACATCTTTGCTCCATCTTAGGAGATGTTGATTGCATTAATTAATTAGCATGATTTTAGGAGACTTTAATTTTCCTTTTACCAGTGTAATTAAAAGATCAATTTTTTTTTCTCTTGTTGTCATTGATTGTGTTTTCTTAATTAAGTCAGGATTCACTGGCATAAATATCCCTTCTCATAGAACATAAAAATAAATCGAAAGACATTGAAGCCTTCCCTTCTTTCTCAAATTCTACAAATAGAGTTCGATTCATGAACATAAAGTTAAAATCAAACTGTGTGTTCCCCTTGTAAGAAAAAATAGTGCGCTGGACAGCATTTCAACAATCTGACAGTTCATATTCATGAATATTCACATGCAGTCCTGACTAACAAGAGAAAGAAGAAACGAAAAACAAAATCAAGATGTAATTGCACAAGAGATTAATTTCCCATTGTCTAAGATGGTTCTCATCCATCCAAGTAAATCAAAATGCATACTGCCGCCTGCCGGATATGGACCAGCTGGCTATACTCAAGAAAACAAGTACCCCAAGTAAAAAGAGTACCTGTAATGAGATTGAAGCATCAAATAAAGCATAAGGCTGAGCTCTAAGAACAGCAGCATTTTCTGCATGAGCTTCTTTCCGAGTTAGTTCAGGAAATGTTGCTCCCAACCAAGAGATAGCCAAATTTGAGTTTTTCACAGCTTTTGAATTTGCTGATTTCAGACCAAACATGTGAGCATCACTATATAACTCCAGTACAGATACCCATTTGTACACACTGTTTCAATAGAAAGCAGCTACTTTGGTGAGATTAAGTGAAGTCTTACGACCTGCCACTTGTACGGGCCAAAAACAGCACCACAGGGCATAAGGAAAAACGTATGCAAATTAGAATTCTTGAGGAGAATATCAAAATGAGACACATGGGAGCGGGAATAATTGCTCTTAGGGAAAGGCAACAGGCTATGAGATCTCTTTTAGAGACACACACGAGTATCAAACAACATGCTCAGTGAAATCCCACAAGTGGAGTTTGGGGAGGATAAAGTGTACGCAAGCCTTACCACTACCCCATGGAGATAGAGAGGTGGTCTCCAAAAGACTCTCGGCTCAAATGTATCAGCCCCAAAAAAGAAGAAAAAACAATAGATATAGAATAGCGGGTTAAAACAAAGAGCAATGTCATTTCTACAAGAAAAAATCATAAAAAAAGCAAACTAATCGAAGAGCAACAACAACACAACTAATAATGGCACGACTAATTCTATGACATACCTTAAACCGTCACAAGCAAAGACAACATCCTACCCGTACTAGCAAAGATAAGAAGCATTATGGAAAAAGATATTGTCTTTTTGTAAGCTAATAGAAGTAAAGACCTTGAAAAAATTCATATCGCTTCGCAACCATCATATTTAAATTTCTGTTCATAAGCATCTCCTAACAAAACCTCAAGATTAGCAACATTATGATCTCTAGCAAATTACCTTCCAAATGGAACAACGGGACATAGGATGTAAACTGAGCCATCACTAAACAAGATGAAAACCTGCATAAAATAATATAATTACTCCAACTTTCACATACAAAGTTGATGAATGTAAAACCACTTGATCAATAACGACCACTGTCAGGAGATGGATTTTAGAAAAGAGACATTAAATCTGCTTACTCTGTATAGTGATACACTAGTTCCATATATTGTTATCAACAAACATATCAATGCAGCTACAATTCAAAAACTATTACCATGCCATTTCTTTTAATTCTTATCATCCGACATATTCACATACTGAAAAGATCATGATTCACTGATGAAGCCTACTCTATGAAGTCCCCAAAGTTTGTCAACAGGGCATCATAGCAGTATACTTGAGCTTATAAGCACTACGTCTTAAATAGACCTGAGCTTATAAGAACTATGTATTAATAACGGAAAGGTGATAAAGAATTGAACAATGAATGGCTCAAATTTTTTGCACAATTGAAGTATTCAATGGGCTTCAGATAGGAGAAGATGCCTTATGGTGTCTGGGCAGTAACAATGGTTCCTTCAAAGTTAGCGCAGCTTACAGAGTGATGAACATTTTTTTCCGAACTTGGTAACTTACATAATAATGAACCACTCCCATCAACAAATCAACTACTGGCATTGGAAGCTCAATTGGAAAACTAAAATCCAACACAAAGTAGTTTGTTTTTGCGTGGGTTTTGGCAAGGAGAACAGTCCTTACACAGGACAATTTGATGAGAAGAGGGATCCCTTTATGCTCCAGATGTTTCTTCTGTGGGGAAAAGGCAGAGATAGTTGGTCATCTATTTCTACATTGCAAGGTTACAGGACAGATTTGGAGAATATTTTTAGACCTCAAGGCATATCTTGGACTATGCCTGATAAGTTTTCAGAGACATTCAAGAGCTGGCAGGATATAGGTGTGCAAGCAAAAGACAGAAGTAGATGGAGAATTCTCCCTGCTTGCGTTTGGCGGACTATCTGTAAGGATAGACACTTTAGATGTTTTGAGATATGGAGAATAGCAAGCAGAAGATCAAGCTGAATTTTCTCTTGATTGTGTGTTTTTGGAGTAATCAGATATCCTCAAATGGAACTGCTTCTATGATTGAAGTTTTAGATTCAATTAATCATCGGACAGTAGAATTTGTGAGCTCTCTAGTATATATGATTTTAGTACAACCCATGCACTGTTCTGATCATGATCGTGATTTATATATGCATATACTTTCACCAGTTTCAAAAAAAAATAAATAAAAAAAAGAATTGAACTTACACTGAACCTATCCCACATATGATCACCCCCAAAAGAAAAATCAACAGGGCAGATTGCTGTAGCATTGTGCGAACTTCCAAGCTCCACAGGCTGTAGATAATACTCCTGCTCTGGCTGGCCAAGGGCGGAAGACAAATCAAAAACCCTGAACACGAAGTAATACATCAATAAGTATAACACAATGTAATTTGTCAATAAGCATAAATGACCCATAATTCTCCAATCAGCAAGTGATTTAACATGCAACTGATATATTAAGAAAGTCGTAGAGATTAAAATGGGAAGAACTGTCTCACCATTGGAAAACAAGCTAAATGCTACACAGCTGTTCAACAAGCTCTGACAACTAGAAGCCTCAAAAATATTAATCAGTTGGACATGCACAGCCAGAAAAAAGGGGAGGGGAAAGGTTGCTACTGTGTAGATAGTGTCATTTTATGCAATTACATGGTTCTACTGAACCCAACATTTGGGATGATCCACATGCAAATGGCCCCAAGTCGTCCGAGTTCTAATCTCTATCAACACGCATTACTCCAAATGAAAACAGCATCGTCAATTTGTCTTTATGAGCAACAAGACAGGTGAACTTACTGACAGCTCACTTCCAAATGTAAGGTTCTCATCTCTTTGGTATTTGTTGATACTCCTAATATCTTTCGGCTCATCAAGTCCGAAAGGATCGATCAGCTTCTTGAAAGAAATATGCTAATGAAGCATTGCATCTCACTTAGAAATTTAAGAGAGCTTTCAGATCGCCACAAAAAGACTCATGTAGCAGACCCAAAGCAGCACGCTGTTCTCCATAAGTCTTTTGTTTTAGAAAACTTACCTGTACAACTTAGGGAACTGTTTTATTTTAGAGATATATCATTGTCATTGAGTGCTTGAACTAACAGAGAGGTTTCAGTTTGTTCTGTCCTTTCCATTTTGGGTGCACATTTTCATGTTCACCAAAAGAAGCAGATCATGGACAATAAATCTAGTTTAAATAAGCCAACTTAATGAAATGTGTGCCATGAAGAGGTCCACGCCACAATTATTTCCCCATGTGGAAGCAGCATATATATTGACAGCTCGACAACCATATAGAACTATGCACCAAACAACACCTGCCACTAGAACACCATATCCCAGTGATATACAACACCATATCTCTTTTCCGTTATTGCTTATAAATGTTTTTCATGTGTACTGCAAGATACACTTTCTTTTGTATTTATTGCCTGCCAAATAAGATTTAAAAAATGCACATAGTATTTTCTAAAAGAAAAAAGGCATGGATATTTTTTAGTCCGGTAACTGTTAGAACAGGAATAGGTACACACAATCCTACTTAGAATAGGAATAGGAATACTATATAGCATCCTACTTGGTAAAGAATTGTATTATAGTGTCTATAAACAGGGTTCTTTGTGTATAACGTAGATACCCAATTGTTAGAGTGAGTAAAAGTCCCACATCATTTGTGAAATAAACTGGTGCTCTGCCATATGGACTTGGGTAATCCTCCCCTCAAGAGTTAGCTTTGAGGGTTAAAAGTTAGGCTCAGATGTCATATCTTTACAACAATCAATAATATTTTTTCTCACATTTCTCACATAGTATCAGAGCAATTGTGGAAAAAAATATTGAAGGTCAGTGTGCAGATATTTCAATGACTGTCAACGACTTATTCACGTCTTTTTTTATTTTCTAAGTGTTGTGCGAAAACTAGGGGTGGGCAAAAAAATCGGAAAACCAAAAAATCAAACCGAACTAATTTGGTTTTTCGGTGTTGGTTTTTGGTTTTTCGGTTTGATTTCGGTTCTTTTATTCGAAAACTTCGGTTCTCGGTGCAAAGGTCCTGAAATTGCGGCGCACCAAAAAATCGAAGTTTTATTATGATATATACTTCCAAAATTTTTATTTTAAAATTTTAATCAAAGCCCAATCCAATTTTAACCCAAGCCCATATTTGCAAATTTTATTTTATAATATATACATATACTGCAGTCCTTTGGATGTGATTGGTGCTTTACCCTTTATGTGAAAATTTTTTACTTTATGTGTGCTTTCACTTTATAATATAAAGCAAGCTCTTATAGTTGTTGTGCTACTGCCCCTTTATGTTCACATATATATATATATACTAGAGGACCCTAGATCCAGTGATAATGTTGCTTCTTAGGCCATCATCTAGACTCGGATGATGGCAACTAATTGTAAATGAACTTTAATCTTTACTCTAAACGATTTTCATTTTATTTTTAATTTGCACCGAAAAACCATTTTAAAGATACCAAAATAAACCAAACCGAAGTTGAAAAAACCAAACCGAACCGATCTAGTACGGTGCAGAGTATGGTGCACACTTTTTCAAAACCGAAAACTGAAGAAACGAAGAACCGAACCGAAATTTGCTAATACCGAACCGAAGAACCGAATGCCCACCCCTAGAGAAAACCAACACCACCACAAGGTGCAAAATGTTTGGGCGAGCAAACCCCAGCGAGCTCCTCTGAGTTTTGGTCCTTCATGCACCGCCATACACCACTAGTAGCTTTAGATTAGGGCACCACGCACCTCACGCACTAGCACATGGGAGCTTTTCCAGCCAGTTTTTTCGACATCTTTTCCCTAATGAAGTCGCCTCTCCATTCTAAGGAAGACCGTATAGTTAGCTTTTTAATTCCAACCAGTTTCTGACAAGAAAATTGTATTTGCGAGAACATTTATTTTCCAGATTGTGGCACCCTAAGTTGTTCGGACTCATGTGCAGGTGTCCAATATGGATGCGGATCTTGAAGTCTTTCATGATTTAATTTTTAAGGTTCGGGGATATGGATCCATGTATGGATACGAGTGCGGGGATTCACCTAAAAATTGTAACACCCCACATCTTACGTGTACAAGTTTTATGCAAATGAAACATGATATGGCTTGGTCAAACTAGCTCCAATTTTAGAAGTGCTTGGATCTCAAATTAGAGGGCGATGTGTACGTCTAACGTTTAAGACGAGTGAGTGTCTATAAGTTTGAAGTCAAATTGAGGAGATCGCGGCCTTTAATAAAGTGAAAGAAGTGAGGTGCTTGTAGGACTTAGGAAGCTAGCAGGTGAGTCACCTACTTTTTTAGCTTAAATTTGCTAGCTAGACGGAGATGAGGCCCGACGCCGAACCTGTCCAAGTCCGATTATGAATAAAGTCCGTGTTAAGGGTGTAACTTTAGCCCTTGTTTTAGCATCACAAATGGACTATATTTTCAACCGAAGGAGAATATAAAAAGAGCCCAAAGACATTACAATTCATTTGATAATTTAGGCACAAACTAACTAAAGAGAAAGGGGAATAAATGGGTAACAAAGGCCCATCAATTTGGAGCCCTTAAGGCCCAAGTGAAAGGGGGCAAAATGGTACATTACTCACTTAATAAAATAAGGCTTATAATGGAAAAGTAAGTCCGCCAAGTGCTCCTTTAAAAAGGGTTTATAAGCAGCTCACTCAAGTCATTTAACTTGAACAAAAATCAGATTGTTTTTCCAAGTTTTCTCTCAACTCTTTCTTGACTTTACAAGCAGCCACAAGAGACTTTTAGGGTTCTTGGAGAGGCCCTACAACTTGAAGGTAAAGGTAAGTAATAATAGTTGTGTATTTAGTATGGTTTCTTCATGAAAAACAAGAAGTATATGCTAGTTATACTTGTGCTGGAAATTTGAACAGCATGTGTCCTAAGGATTGTTGTGCACTTTTCTTGTTACTTAAGAGGCTTTTCTCTTCTTGGTTGGCTGAGTTATGAAGTAAGACTTATGTTTTTAACAAGGTTTAGTTTGTTAGTGATGTAACCAGGATGCTGCACCACTTTTACAGTCCGCAAAAGTGAGTTCTTATATGATATCGCAATTGTGTTCTTAGTACGAACTTGTGGGCTGGTAGTTGGGAATTGTTGTTCCACGACCTCCATCTACTTCAGGACTATTTTTGGACTGTTTTAAGGCTGATTTTATGTGTGAGTATGTTATATATAGTTTGGTTGAAGTTAAAACAGATTTGGGATTGTTGACTTCGAACGTAGCGAGACGACGTTATGTTATGCCGCCTACTTGTATGTTGTGTATGATTGTTATGTGTTGTGCTTTGTGGGCTGTTGTAAGACTGTTATGGCACTAAAACAGGCTGCACAAGATATGTATATGAGAACGTGTATTAGAAAATACGATTAGAGGCGGAAATGTTGAAAGAATACGCTCGGGTTTATAATTATACGCTTGCTACCCGTGTGTTGTTTTTTTATGAGATTGGGCTGCCAAGATGTCTTTATTGGCAGCTAATGCTAGTTTCATCACCTATTATATTGTAGACAAATATTTAGAGGAAGGGAAGGTTATCTCGAGATAATAGCGAGGTCGTACAGCGAGGTATGTAAGGCTACTCGATTTCGTATTACTTGGCATGAAATCTAGATTCTTCCTTGGCACATAAACGCACTTACCAACCGCGACACAACTATTAACCGTGTCTCCACTCTTTCACATGTTCAGATGCTCCCATACATACCTTCAAATCTGCATACATACTTGGATACCAAGATACATGGGTTCTTGTTGCTAAATAAAGTTCACGAGTTGTTTCATCGCATACACATTTCATTATTTGTGTAACGTACTCTTTTCACTGTCGTTTTGTCTTATATGATTATTTACATGTCACATGCTACATCTACATTCCTACAACTCAAATATTATGACCACCAAAAGAATCATCTCAAAGGTAAATAAAAGATAAAGTATATTGCTTATCGATGGGTGGTAACCCGAGGGGTGGAAGAATCACCTAGCCAAGTCGATCACATTACGGGGAGTAGCCCTAGGGGTGAAAGGAAAAGCCTAGTAGGGACTGATCCCAATATAGATTTACCACTGATCAGCTGGTCATTTGTATTACATGTTGTGCACAAATTATACAGTAAAGGTAAAGTAATAAAAAGAATATAAAGTATATGATTCCACAATATAACTAAAGGTCGTCTCTTATCCTTATACCAGTGCATACTTTCATTTGAGTTGTTACTTCTTATACAGTATTTCCTGCCTTACATATTCAGTACATTATCTCGTACTGACGTCCCTTACAGGGGGCCTACATTTCATGTTGCACGTACAGGTGCTAGTAGCTCTCCCTAGTAGGAGTACAGGATATCTAGCTGTTGTTACCAAGATCCAGGTTGCTTCGGAGTTTTGTGTGTCTAGAGCTTATATTTTTGTATTGTATAGTTAGCCAAGGCGGGGCCTGTCCCGACCTTTATGAGATACTTTTCCTTATCTAGAGGCTTTGTAGACTATGTAAATTAAAGTGTGGTCATGTCTCGTACTTTAGACAACGTGGCTCCAACAACCTAGTCATATGCATTTCCTTTTGGCTTGTTATTACTATCTACTTTCTTGAAAGCATGTTGAATGTGGAAACCCCTTATAATATGTATAGAAGGTGCATGGGTATAGGTTAGTTCTCCCAAGCCTTATCGGCAACGGGTGCCAGTCCACCTTAATGGGACTTGAGGGCATGGCAAAAATAATTAACAAATCTAAAAATAGAGTGATAAAACCTAAATTATGAGATATTATGTGGTGAACATGAAGAGAATCTTGGAAGGAGATTAAAGAAAAAGGTGTGACAAAAAATTTCTATATAAAAGGCATTCCATTTTCTTCAATTTCACCTCAGAAATCATTAAAACCGTCCAAATTGCCCCATCAATTTTGGTCAAAGTACCTGAAATCGATTGACCAAATCAGACACGGATCCCACACTCACATCTATGTCGTGTCGACACGGGTGCAGCACCAAAAGTGAAGAGTCCAAGCAACTTAGGTGGCAACTTATTTCCAATTTATTTTGGGGGGAAAATTCTAATTTCACAAGATGTCTTTTGGGTTGAAATATTTGGCATAAAACATATGAGAATCGGAAGTTTGAGTGTTATGACCACTTCCAAACCAAGGCACGATCCCCAATGCACTTTCTCTGTCTTACTTTCTAGGCTGGTAGAAGACTGCTTTTCTGGCAACACTCACCGGAAACCTAAGTTGCTCGGACTTGGGTGCCAATGTCCGATACAAGTGCGGATCTAAAGGTCGAATCCTTCATGATCTAATTTTTAAGATTCGGGGATATGGATCCATGTATGGATACGGGTACGGGGATTCGGCTAAAAATAATCAAAATGTCTAAAAATAGAGTGATAAAACCAAAATTATGAGATATTATGTGGAGAACTTGAAGAAAATCCTAAAAGAATATTTTTAAAAAAGGCTTAACATAGAAATTTCTATATAAAAGGTATTCCATTTTCTTCAATTTTACCTTAGCTTTTGTATTGCTTCAATTTTAGTCAAAGTACACAAAATCGGTTGACTAAATCGGACACAGATCCTACAGCCACACCCATGTCGTGTCGACACAGGTGCGGCACCAAAAGTGAAGAGTCCGAGCAACTTAGCCAGAAACTAAGCCTTTTTTTCTAAGCCAACAACCTAATCTGGGATGTAGGAGAACAGAATTTATTTTGAATCGCAAGCACAAAATTTTAGCTGCCATATATCTAGAGTGTACACTCCAAACTATTACAAGGAAAGGAGAATGGTACGGGAAGAATTGAGCTAAGTAAGGGGACTTATGGAGGGACCTTGGATAGTGTGTGGGGATTCAATGTATCTAGGTACAACTCTGAGAAGAAGAACTGCAACAAAAGAACCAAGGGCATGAGGGAGTTCTCTGATAGTCAGAAGGATTTGTGGATAGAGTCAGAGAGTGGTGGGCTTCCTTCAGTTATACAAGAAGACTTCATTGTTTGTTGGCTTGCAAATTTAGAGCACTAAAACTTAAACTAAAGGATTGGATGCAAGAGGAAGGTGGAAATCCGAGCAGTCAAAGAAGGAGACTCCTAGAGAAGTTACCAGCACTGGACTCAAGAAGGGAGAGCAGAACTCTCACTGCGGAGGAAACAACACAAAAAGTACCAATACTTCTTGAGTTGGACGAGCTAGCCAAAAAGAGGAGGTTTCATAGAGGCAGAAGTCAAGAGAGAAATTTGGTGGGCTATGTGATCCAAATAGCTAACATGAGAGGTTACTATGCCTTGAAAAGAGCTTGTATTCATCTCCATAAGCTGGTCCCATAAGGTGTGGTCACAGCCTTAGTCATCCAACAGTCTTCATCTCCATATTTGGCCCTTATCACTCTTTCCCAAAATGTCTGGTTTCCATTTGCATATTTCCATAGCCACTTCATTCCAAGTGCTTCGCTACGAATCTTCACATTCTTTATACCTAGGCCACCATTCTTCTTTCTAGTTGTCACTGATATCAATTTTACTAGCTGGAACACTCTATTCTCTTTATTTCCTTGCCATAAGAACTTCCTTCTTATGTTGCCTAGTCTTCTAGTGATCTCTACTGGGATGGGAAACAGAGATTACATGTATGTTCGAAGAGCATCAAGGACAGAATTTGATGACGGTTACCCCCCCCCCCCCGAGAAATACTGGGTTTTCCACCTGGCCAATTTCTTCTCACACTTTTCTATCACCCCATTCCAAATTTCTATGGAATTACAATTTGCTCCCAATGGCATACCCAAATAAATGGAGGGTAGAATACCAACTTCATTCCCTAGAATTGAAGCTAGCTAGTTCATATTATTAACTTCATTGATAGGATATATAAAACTTCTCCTCCAATTTATATGTAGCCCAGACACCCCTTCAAACAAAACCAAAATTACCCTTAAGAATTTCAATTGGTCTTCCTCAGCTCCATAAAAAATCAGTGTATCATCTGCATACTGAAGATGTGTCACTTCCAAGTTTCCTGTTTCCTCTCTAGCCACCTCAAAGCCTTTTCGCCAACCTCTCATGTTAGCTATTTTCATCATGTTATTGAGCCCCTCCATAGCTATTAAGAACAGAAACGGAGATTGTGAATCACCTTGCCTGAGCCCTCTTTGAGATTTGAAGAAATCTGCAAGGGACCCATTAATCAGAACAGAGACGCTCACAGTAGATATGCAAAACTTGATCCAGTTCAACCACTTTTGTCCAAATCCCATCATCTCTATAATCTTCAACAGATACTTCCAATACACATGGTCGTATGCTTTATCTATGTCTAGCTTACAAAGAATACTTGGTTTCTTATGCTTAATTCTTGAATCTACAGCTTCATTGGCAATTAGCACTGCATCCATGATTTGTCTACCTTTTATAAAAGCCATTTGTTATGACTCGACCAATTTATCTATAACCTTTTTTCAGCCATTCTATGAGTACTTTGGAGATTATTTTATAAATGCTGCCTATGAGACTGATAGGTCTGTAGTCCTTTAATTCTGTGACACACCAAATTATCCCTTCTTCAATTTGGTGGGCAAACTGGAAAGAGAGAAATTCCAGATGTTTTGAAGGCATCGAAAATAGTGTGCAGGAAGTTAAACTAAACTGCATCTTGTTGTTACGTTTTTGGTGTAATCAACTATACTCAAATGACACTGTTGATGTTTTAGACTCAATATAGATATAGAGCAGTGGATTTTGGAGTACATTTATGTATAAGGTTTGAGTACTGTACTTTTTTTATATAATACAAAGTTACCAAATTCAAAAAAAATTGACCATTTCCAAACCATTAATGGAAAGTTCAAATTATTTAGCTTAGGCTTCCTCTAGTGAGCTATAGTGCAAAGGTCAAGGTGTCTAAGATCAGTTAACAAACCAAGCATGTGTGATAAGATGAAAGGGCAAGTCTAGTACGGAAGATGCAACAATTAAAGCACAATGGGAGAAGGTTGATGCTTAATTACATAGTCCCAAGCGGTGCTCAATTTATTCCAAGTTGATGCCCTTGTTTCGCCACTCCAAACATGTTATTAAATTTGAAAACGGGCTTGTGTTTTATACACTAATGACACATTTCGTTTTTATGATGTGACATCTCGAATGACTAGCTTTAAAAAACGAATCAAATATGTCTACTTACTTAGACAATAACAAGCAGTCATGGAGAAATTTGAAAAATTGATGCCCATCACTACGAATGTGGAAAAAAAACAAGAGCACAAACAAATGTTGCTTCTAGTTCTTATACTTGTTGAACTGCCTACTAACCATGATTCAAAGCGTGACCAGATTTTAGCTAGACTTACATTTCCTACAATAGATAAGTTATTCTCTCGATTGTTTCATCTTGTTGTGCCTCCTAGTTACAAAGGTGTTTCATCATCCACTATTAACTCCTCTGTTCTTGCACCTCAATCCATAGGAAAAACGAACATATCAATCTACGAAGAATCGATGTGGAGGTCATTTTGGGAAACCTGGATCCAAGTGTGGTCATTGCCATAAGCTTAAACACACTTATGAAATGATATATTTTGCACAGTCCACCACCTAGCTATGATCCTATAGCTCGAAGGGAATATAATGATATACTTTGCATGGTCCACCACCTAGTAATGATCCTATTGTCTTCACAAGTAGCCTTGGTTGCTCCGCTTGATCGACCATCCAATATTTGCTCATATTATTCAGACATAATATGATGAATTCCTTTAGTATCGAGCAAGTAAGCAAACGTCTCCACAAGTACCTCGGTTGCTCAGCCTAATAGTTTTGCTATTGGTAATTCTTTTGCTTGTGTTTCACAATCTAGTATTACAAGATCATAAGTCATGGACTCAAGTGCATCTGATCATATTTATGGTAACAAATCACTTTTGTCCAATATTGTTTATTCACAATCTCTTCCTACTATTACTTAGCCAATTAAATCCAAACAACCAAAAAAGGTTGGACAAGCTAAAACCCTATCTCCTATCACTCTAGACTATGTTCTTTATGACCCTGGTTCCCCCTTAAATCTAGCATTTATTAGTTGTTTACCCTGTGCCGAACATTGTGGCTTAACATTTTTTATGGTTTTCGTTTGCCGCGTGCTCAACATTGTAGCTTAACATTTTTCATGGGTTTTTTTTCATGCAAGACCGACATACGGGGCAGATGATTGGCATTGGACGTGAATCACAAAGCCTTTACTATCTTACCTCTTCAATTCCTTCACAGCATGCTCAGTTATAGATTCTCCAAACCTAATTCACAAACATTTGGGACATTTGAGTATACCCAAGCAACAAATATTGGTGCCTAGTTTGTCTAATTTATCCTTATCAGGTTGTGAGTCATGCTAACTTGGGAAACATGCACGTGCTATATTTTCACGTAGTACTAAGAGGCATTTAGAGTTTATTTTTTTAGTTAGTGCATTCTAATACTTGGGGTCCTAGCAAAGTCAATGCAACCTTAGGATTTCATTATTTCATTAGCTTCATTGATGATTATTCAAGATGCACTTGGATTTTCTTAATGAAGTTCGTTCAAAGTTATCTATATTCAAAAGTTTCTTTGCTGAAATACAAAATAAATTTGGTGTTCCCTTTTGTACTTTTCGAAGTGATAATGACTTAGAATACTTATCATCCCAATTTCAGAACTTTATGATTCACCAAGGAATTATTCACCAAACAACTTGTTCATACACCTCAACAGAACGATGTAGCAAAGAAGAAGAATAGGGCATACTCTTCTCATTGAATATCATGTTTCGTTGTGTTCTGGGGCGATGCAATCCTTGCATCTTGTTATTTAATTAACAGAATGCTTTCACCTTCTATTTAGGATCAAGTTCCGCATTCCATACTATTTCCTCAATCACATCTCTACTCTATCCCCCATCGTATCTTTGGGGGCACATGTTTTGTTTATAACTTAGCCCCAGGAAAAGTTGAAGTAGCCCCCCATCCCCTCAAATGTGTCTTACTTGGTTACTCTCAAGTTCAAAAAAATATCACTGTTATTCATATGAGCTTCATCGATACTATATATCCGTTAATGTCACATTCTTCGAATCTCGCCTGAATATATATCTTCTAATCATCATGCTGTCTCTGAGGTCTTACCCACACCTCAGGTCTTCTACCGACTTTTGAGGAATCTATGGTTACTTCTACATCTCCAATTGCAGCGCCACCACTCTTGACTTATCATCGTCATCCGCATTCAACACTAGTCCCAGATGATTTATGCCATGTGTTAGACCTTGCTCCTACTGCAGACTTACCCCCAGATGGGGAATTCAACACCGATGACTTTTTCAGGCTCCACTAGTGAATCAGATCTAGGATTTCAACCATAGAGATGTTCAAATTCCAAAGACAAAGTCACTGAATCCTAATCTTGAAGGGTGTTTTGAAGAAAGCGAGACCAAACATGTAGGAGATCAACCTCCCCCGACCCCACTTAGTGGATTTCAATGGATATGTTGTTGGAAAAGCAAGAAACAGAGTGTTGTTGCTCTATCTAGTGCAGAAGCAAAATATCCAGTAATAGTTGCAGCAACTAGTGAGCTAGTTTGGATCAAACAATTGTTTGAGAGAACTTGACTTTGGAGAAATTAGTCATATGGAACTTGTGTGTGATAATCAAGCGGCCCTTCATATTGCATCAAATCTAGTATTTCATGAGAAGACTAAGCACATTAAGATTGATTCTCACTTTGTTAGAGAAAATATACTATGAGGAAATATTGTTACCAAATTTGTGAAATCAAGTGATCAACTTGCACAATCTATTTTCACCAAGTCCCTCACCGGTCCTCATATTAATTATATTTGTAATTTGTAACAAGCTAGGTACATATGATTTGCGTGCACCAGCTTGAGGGGAAGTGTTAGAATAGGAATAGGTATACATATCCTACCTAGAATGGGAATATGAATAGAAATAGTATATAGTATCCTACTTGGTAAAGGATTATATAATAGTGTCTAGAAATAAGGTTCTTTGTGTAATAATGTAGATACACAATCAATAATATTTTTCTCTCATATTTCTTAGAGTATCCAACAATTTAAACAAGAATTCTATCTACTCCTACACGTTTCAAGTTTGTGAATTCTTCTATTCTCTTATGACAAATTATATCTACCAAAACATACTTTCTCACAATTCCAAGAGGGGTTTCAATGTCGATAACAAGAGTTTGGGTTATGACCTATGTGGCTCGGACTCTTCAAAAATGTCAACGGGTGCGTGTCGGATCCTCCAAAAGTAGTGTATTTTTGAAGGATCCGACACGGGTGTCTCAACATTTTTGGAGAGTCCAAGCAATTTAGGTTATGACAAAGCAACCGAAACGAATGAAAGGAACATACACTTGGAATATTTGTCTTGAAGAAAGCATTAGGTGAGATATAATTAATTATGCAAGTGTACCTCATAAAAGCAAAATAAGTAAAAGCAATTACAAGTTCTGACCGAACTTTGTATCGTTATAGGTTCAGATAATATTTAATTATCTTGACATCGGCAAACAGGACACCATCCAGCGATAACATTGTTCATTCCAAAGACTGAGTTGGTTACTTTAGTTGTTTGTCTATTATTTTTAACTTAATAGGATTTATATAATTTAACAGAAAACGTAAACTCCAATGTAAAGCAATATGCTATCAACTTGACTAGATGACTCTGAAACTACGTGCAACACACGTGTCGAGAAACTAGACTTATTAAAATGTCTGAAAAACACAGATAGAGCAACTCTTTTCAGGTTTTTAACATACACCGCTGGAGAGCTGTATCATCAAATAGTCCTATATTAAATTGTCAATGAAGAAATAAGTACCTGAAAACCGAATCAGAAGAGAGAATTCCAAGATGGGTGTCACTGTTAGGGTGCCAACAAACCTTCAACGTGTGTATTGCATTGTTCCTGTCAAAGTAGATCTCTGACCCAACTAAAACAGTCCTGTAACCAGCAACAGGAAGTGAACACATTTAATGTGACTTCAAATGCACCACAGCTGATTATCATAAAACAACATACAAACAACATACCCAGTGATATCATAAAACAACATGACTACCTTCAAATATTGGTACTTAAGAAGTAGCTATCATGTCTAGGGATGTCAAATGGGCTTGAAATTGGGAATATTAAAATGGGTTAAAATAAAAAAAGGGTTGGGTCATGACCTGCCTAATTTGACACACTTAATCTCAATAATCTCCATTAAGCTAAGGTAGCAAGCTTACTTTCATGAACTCTTAAACAAAAAAAGAGATAGAGATATTGAGCTGGGTGAGTTGACACATGGCACAATCTGATAGTCATCGAGATTTTGGTTATTGCAAGAGGTTCAGAGTTAAGGAGGTTAGACGTGCTATTAGTAGGATGAAGAGAGGGAAGGCGATCGGACCTGATGAGATTCTGGTAGATTTTTGGAAGAACATGGTCAAGGATGATATAGAGTGGTTGATTAGACTATTCAATGATATTATGAAGACTGCTAAGATGTCAGATGAAAGGAGGAGTACAATGGTTCCATTGTACAAAAACAAGGGTGATATTCAAAAATGTAACAATTACAGGAGTATCAAGTTGTTAAGCCATACTATGAAGGTCTGGCAGTGTTGTGGAGATAAGGGTGAGAAAAAGGAGTGTATTTTAGAGAATTAGTTCGGATTCAAGACGGGCGGTCGACTATTGAAGCAATTCATCTTGTTCAGAGATTAGTGGAGAAATATAAGGAAAGAAAGAAGGACCTTCATATGGTGTTCATTGATCTCGAGAAGGCTGTCCTATGGAGGTGTCTAGAGGTGAAATATGTTCCGATGGTGTATATTAGGGTGATGAAGGACATGTATAACGGAGCCAAAACTCGAGTAGGAACAGTGGGAGGAGACTCAGAGTATTTTTCTGTTAAGATGGGACTTCATCAAGGATCTGTGTTGAGCCCTTTTCTGTTTGCCTTGGTGATGGATGAGCTGACATGGTCTATTCAGGAAGAGGTTCCATGGTGTATGCTATTTGCGGATGACATAGTACTGAATGATGAGACTCAAGCTAAATTTAGTGCTAAAATTGGAGGTTTGGAGACATGCTTTGCAATCCAAAGGGTTCAAACTGAGCAGAACCAAAACAGAATACTTGAAATGCAAATGCAGTGTTGCAAGGGATGAAGCAGACATTGAAGTGAGGCTTGCCACTCTACTTATTCCCAAGAGAGAAAACTTTAAATGTCTTAGGTCCATTATCCAAAATAGTGGCGATATCGACGATGATGTCACACATCGTATTGAGGTAGCATGGACGGAATAGAAGCTTGCCTCTGTGGTAATGCGTGATAAGAAGATACCACCTAAACTTAAAAGTTTTATAGAACAGTGGTTAGACCGTCTTTGTTGTATGGGGCGGAGTGCTGGAGAACCGTGTGTCGTCTTGAATATTCAAAGCAAATCAAAGGCATAAGGAGAAGGATCTTAGAAGGGTGACAAACGAGAGACTGGGAGTAGTAAGAAAAATTGGTATCACCATTATTGTAATTGAATATGCTACTTGAGATTTCCATTCATAAAGAGTAGGGATGGCTTAAGCACAATGCATCAGACCATTTAATTGAAAAGCGGCTAGCTCATTAGCACAGATTCCATTGCTACTAATTCATGGAATATCAAGATAACTATACCATCATTTTGTATGTTCAAACACTTTTATTTCAAATCAAGGAGAATAAGCCCATTGTTCTCTAGAAAACCCAAACAGCCAAATTTTGCCATAACTTGCCATTTTTGAGCTTCTAACACACCTAAAGTGCTTCTTAAATAATATTTCTTGCCAAGAATCCCAAGAACATTATTACAAAGATTCAGGAGCCATTTTGGTTTGAATCCCATTTCAATATCGTCATTGATGAGCAGTAGCCACAACAAGGAGATAACCCAACAGATGGCATTACTCGTTGCAATCATGCATAAATCTTACCCGCTTCTTGCCCTTGAATTAGCGAAGATATCAGCAAGTAATTACGGATTTACAGGCCTCTTGATGAATGAGAAATCCCAAAAACATAAATGAACAAATGAAAAAAAATAAAATTCTCATTGAAAGCCAATAATCATAAACTACAAACTAGGTATCCTGGAATAAGTAGCTTACGGAGCCATTCAAAGAGGAAAACCACATGTTTGCAAGATCAAGATCAGAACAGTATTCAAAAACAAATGCTAAATCCAAAATTGTAAATGACAAATAATTACAAATCGATGACAATAACACTATTGTTTGGAACAACTGAAGTCAAAGAAAACATAACCATAGAAAACCAAAATGAGGAAGTCATACCGGCAAATAATTGTATTTTCCTTCGTCGAAGTCCTCCCATAGAGATACATGACATATAAACCATCCAAGCCAACTAGGAAAAGTGCTGATCCATTTCTGTTAATGGAAATTCGCTGAACCTCAAAATTCAATGGCACATCAGCTTGCAGTACCTAAGCAACAACCAGCACCATCAAATACGTAGCTTCAACAATTAGTAGTTCGATATCAGACAAGATATGGCGACACTTGATCTCACCGACGACATGACCTTAGATAGAAAGAAGTGGAGGGCACATATTAGAGTAGCAAGCTAATAGGCTAGTGGGGATAAGTTATTAGGATTAGTCGGATCTTTATATCCTGTGGTCTCATTATCCATCCTATAGTTGTTAATTTTATGGTATTTACTTTCTATCACTGCTTTCTTTGTTGGTCGTTCTTCCATATTTTTCTTTTCCTTTTCCTTGGATTTTTGAGACGAGGATTCCCCGGAAACAGTCTCTCTACCTCTATGAGGTAGTGGTAAGGTCTGTGTACATTTTACCCACCTCAGACCTCGCTTATGGGATTCCACTGGTTATATTGTTGTTGATATCAGGTAGTAGTAGTGCCAATTCACTTCAAAAAAAGCCAAGACAGCAAAAAGATACATTCTATCTTCCATCAATGGACTAGTGATCTGATAACATGGCATAGGAGTGTTAGACTTTGATTCTTGTTCTATGTATTTCATACTTAACATTGCACAGCAAGAAAAAAAATGCTGAAAAAGTTGAAAGTGGGAAAGCATGTTTTGTAGAAATCCAGAAGAATAAAGACTCTAGCATGCGGTCATTAAATGACGGCTCAGCTACCTAAGTGAAAATCACTATCAGATCAATATATTGCCTAACAGAATGAATCCGATATCATAACTATTCCAAAGCACAAAAGAAGCTAATAAGGCCAAAAACAGAGCATGGAGTCCACTGGCATGAGAATCAAGCGAAGTAGAGACATAAGCGGATCCAAAGAAAAGAAGCAAGACGACTATTGGACCGGGAAGAAAAAGGGGGAAAAAGTAAAGTCTAAGCGCATATGGCACGAAAAGGAAATCCAATTTCGGTAAGACTTGATCTGAATCATAGTTCAGATGAAAAATCCAATAAGCAGCGGTGCTGCGATAAGAAGGCCGACATCAATACACTAGACGGAAGAAAAAGGATCCCCGTCTTCGTTGATCTATTTAAATAAAATAAATGCTCAAGTCAAGTTTAATTTGGCACATTTTTCCTTTTTCAGATAAAATGCCAAGAGCTTCAAGCAATAATGTAGCAGAAGTTTATGTATTGTGTCAACTAGGCTGAACCAGAAGACGAGATATAACCATTTTATGGTGTACTGCAATTTAAGCCAACTGATAATGCAAATTATTCAGCTTCTTTTCTCTTACTTTTGGAAGAGGAAAGTCTACATTTCAACTGAACCAAAGAATGATCCACCCAGATGCTTGGAATTCGGAGAAATAATCTTACGACATAGCATAGGAACTAAACAGTAACAAAGGAACAAAATGCATAGATGCATCACACATATTCTAAGGTTCATAAGGATCAAACAGTTTTAATGTTATATTCCCCATTTACTTCAAACTGTTACACTTTATGCAATTAGATAATACTTACATACAAAATATATATACAAAACCCGTCATAAAAGTTAGTATTTCCCAGAAATTCTCGGTAAGAACGAAGAATGTATTCTTTTATCTGTTTTAAGAAAAGGAGAATCCAATCTCCGGAATCATTGTACATTTCAATTTGCATTACATGTTTAGTGTCCAATTCTAAGCAGTCGTATGCATCTGATCATACATGTATCATCTATTCCAACAAATAATACAAAAGGAGGTTTTTAAATGTGAGATCTAAAAACATATGGCTCTGTAGCACCAGTATTATGTATGCTATGGTTCAGGGGTTTAGCAGGTAATAGAGAATAATTGTTTTTCTGGATGCATTGACATTCCCCTTTTTTCATTCTAAATATTGTCATGGAAAGGAATGAAGAAAACTAGAGATCCAATCAAATATTGGTTATGAATCCCTGTTTCCTCATTTTTCAGTTTTTCGAGAAAGTATGAATTCAACATTGGAGCTTAAGTTGGACGTAATTGAATATTAATCATAGAAGAATGGGGGTGTAGGGCTATGCAACTTGAAGCTGCAATAGAAATTGGAAATGAGCAAAACCAGTATTGCTTAGCAGCTATATCTTTTTAGTTATTAGGTAAATTTGAAATCTTGTCACATTTTAATTAAGTAAGCCGTACATGCTACAAGTAGATTGTTGATGAAAATGCTATAATCGCCCGCACTCGCGTGAAGACTAAGACTAAAAAATAAACATGGAATGGAGAGTTGGTTAATAATTGTTTACCTTCGAGGGAGAAGCTGCAAGGAGAGAAGTAGGATCCGGTTCGCCCAATCGAACAGAGAGTCGATGCAGACAGGTTTTGTAAGAGTCCCAAAAGTAGAGACGAGAAGCTCCATCCCAAGCTAAAAGATTTTTGGGGGTGGAGGAATCCCTATCCCTATCCCTAGAAAAGACAGGGTGCTGTTGTAATGGTAGCCATTCGACATCTTCCGATTGACGGCCACCATCCTCAGACTCCTCGAAATTGTATCTCATACTCTTTACCCACTTTGGATTCTCCCGCTAAAGCAAATGTAAATTATTTATTGCCTTTTCAAAAACAAATTTGCTCTTTCTTTCTATCTCTCAACATTGTAAGGGCAATGTAGTCAGTTTATCTCTTAGGTTTTGCAGCTGTGTCAGGCCTGCTTTCTTCTTTATTTTCATTTCTCTATTTGGTTCCAATTCATCCCTAGTCTTCCCTTTATACGTAATTTATGAGTGACTTATATGGGAGATCCAACTAAGGGTGATAAAAATCGTTTTAAAATTTAAGAAAAACAAAACTCAAGTTTTAAGAATTAGATACAGGTAACAAGTTTATAATTAAGAGATAATAATATTTGATCATTTTCAAATAAGTCCTCAAGTCTTTATTTGTATATTTCAACCTAATAAAATAAAATACCTAATTCTTTTAATTTGGGAAATTTCTCAAGGGCTACTCCTTTGCCACGATGATTCTTCTTCTTCTTGCTTAGTTTCAGCATCTTCATCGGCTTCTTCTTCTTCTTCTTTTCAATTTTCTTCTTGTTATGTTTTTACAACATTGGAGCTTCAAATTTATGAGGAAAAAAATTAATTTTTGAAATATTTGTTCATCTAACTTTGGAAATTACTTGAAAGGTAATTTTTAATTATTATAATGACTAATAAAAGTGAATCTGATATTGTTCATTTGAGTTTTGTGTTTTTATTGTTGTTTCCTCCATTGTTGTAATTCTTCATTACTGAGCTTTTTCCTGCAATGTTGCAGTAGATGTTGAATTATGTGGAATAGTTGCTGAAAATATACAATTATAGCCGAAATAATTTTTTAGCAACCGGTTCATCAATTGCAGCAATCTCTGAACCAAATATAATTATTGATGATTGTGTTTTAGCAGCTGGCACACCTATTTCACCACTTCTTGCAACAGTTTTCAGTAACTGTTGAATGTACTATAGTACTTGCTGCATTTGATGTTTCAACTGATGAAGTAAGTGTTGAATAAAATACAGCAGTTGTTACATTTTTGTACAGTTTTCTCATGTTGTGCTTTAAATTATAATTTATTTAGGTATCTTCAACATCATTCATGAGAAATAAAATAATATTAGGAGTTGATTGTGATGGTTATGGGTGGAGTCCAATAGTTATTTTATTTGGCATTGGAAAGGCAAAGAAATGATCAAGACGATAGTCATAATTGTGAATCGAGATATCGCATATGAGAATTTTGTGAATCAAATTATTGCCAACTGTGTCATAATTGTGAATCGAGATATCGCATATGAGAATTTTGTGAATCAAATTATTGCTAACTGTGAATTAAATTGTGAGTCGAAAGATATTGTCATCACTTACATGCACAATTGTGGTGAAAATAGAGAATGACTCCATTTATAATTAAAAAATCAAGTCAATTTACGGATTTATTTGGAAGATAAAGGTAGATCCATTCTAACGATATACATGGTTGAAAGGTTGGCAGAGAATCAAAATGCATCTCAAAATCAACAAATGTTGAATGATAAATGTGATGTGATGGATATAGACATTCCAGATAGACAAGTAGAGGTAAGCAAACACCTACTCCAGAAGTTGCAAGCAACACACGAGGAAATACATAATCAACACCGTCGAATCATATTCAAGATGATGAAACAAGTTCTTATAATGGTATGAAATTTAAGAATAAGCAAGATTTAGATAATTGCATTGAAAATGGCTTGTTTGAAGAAAGACTTTAGTGTCAAAAAAGTGATAAACTCGCGTCTTGTATATTGTGTCAAGTGTGTATATGCTGAGTGCAAGTGGTGGCTGAGATTTGTGAAGTTTAAAGGTTGTGACAGATTTTACATCAGAAAGTATGAAAAGTTTTCACACATGTGGTTCTTAACATTTAACTAGTGATAATCCACATGCTACAGCCAAAATAACTGGTGCATACTTCAAAGACAAGTTTCTCGAGGGTAAAGGGTCATCTACATGAGATATGAGAACCTCACTTCATGTTGAATTGGGATGCAAGGTCAGTACTTGAAAACTTTGGAAGGAAAGTGAAATTCCAAAATCTTTGATAAGGTGAACACATAAGCATAAATATGCAGTGCTTGACGTGTATCGTCATGTGCTTAGCACTATAAATTTGGGAACCAAAACAGCATTAGAGCTTGATGAAAATGGTAAGTTTAAGTATTTTTTTTGTGGCCATGGAAGCTTGGATTCTTCATTTTAGGCATATAAGAAAACCTATAATCATTGATGGAACATTTTTAAAAATTGAGTATGACGAAGTGTTGTTGTCTGTTGTTGCACAGTATGCTAAGAAATATATTTTTTTGGTTGCATTGTGTTGTCGACTCTAAGTGTAATGCCTCTTATTGGTATTTTCTTGAGCAAATCAGTAGTTTTGATGAATGATACTCCGAAATTGTGCATAATTTCAAATCGTCATCTAAGCATAAAAATGGTTTCAATTGTCTACCTTTTTGCTCGTTATGGTTGTTGCATGTGGCACTTCGATGAAAATACTTGAACCACTTTTCACAATGAAAGAATCATCTATCACTTTTACAAGGCTTTTTTTGCAGAAGCAAGCAACGTGAGATTAATGATCACTTCAATCAAATTAGAGATATGGTTTCAGGGGCTGCCACAACAAATTGAATTTCACAGATTGAGCAGCGCATTTTTTCTGGGAACTAGGTATATGTTATTATTGCTGATGTTATATTTCTGTTGCATTTGTTCCATTAACTGTTGCTAAAGTTGATGCTTCTGTTATAATAACTGTTGCATCTGCTACAACATCTATAATATTTGTTGTAGTAACTTCTATTTTAAAAATATTAGATATTAATTTCTATTTCTATAATATTTGCTGCAACATTTATAAGTTTAGTATTATGACATCAAACATCGCTAAGTCGATTAATGTATTATTTGTTGTTGAAAGAGAATTTTTAATTCCTTCTCCTCTTAATGAAATAAACCAGAAGTTTGATGAAAAATTTCACCAAAGACGAATGGTGTTCATCAATGCACCAACCATCTTGGTCCCTTCAATAGAGGAGGTCATTGCAAAAAATATTAATTTAGGGAACAAGCTATTGGTTCATCAAATTATCAATTATAGATATGTTGTCTAAGGACTCAAATCTTGTGAGACTTTATTAATGCTTAAATCAACTTTTCGGAGGTGTGTGACCAATTGGGAATGCTTATGTATGGCTTTGTGTGGCTTAAGAAAGGATTTCAGACTTCGTCATCCTCCAGGGAACCTCCCTTACTGGTTGCGGAAGGGGCCCTTGGTAAGAGCCTCAACCTTCAAGCCAAGAATTTGGCTAAGGTAGCCAACAAAGGCTCTTACATGAGTCGTAGTGGGGTCTCACGAGCCATGGTGAGGTGTTTCGAGAAGCCCTCATCCTAAAATGTGGTTCTAAATATATAAAATTATCATCTCAGAACTTGGGTTATTTGTACGGACCATTGTATAATCGGTGCATCTTTGAATGGACCGTAAATCGTCAGTGGAAATGTCCTTAGTTTGAAAAATTGGCTAAGTATTTGAAGACGCTACCATAGACCCTTGTATAGTCTGTGGTGTGTTGTACGAGCCATGGTGCTCTTTCACGAGCCCTCCTGGGCACTTTTTAGTGCTCATTTTATTAATGACTTTCTCGTAATTTTGGTGATTTCTAAGGGTCTTCTGTGATTTTCTAACCTATCCTAAACCACTGAGAAGACCTATGCTCCTTCATTCTTATTTAAATTCATTCATTACACTTAGAAGATTCAAATTCTCTCTTCTAAGAACTCCTCTCAAGTGTGTCATTGGAGATTTAATTTGAAGATCAAGGAATGGTCTTCTTCTCCAATCAATTTTTTCTTAATTCTTTTAAATTATCTAAGGTGTGTGGGATTGATTCATGGTCCCTTTCAACCATGAAGATCCCAAACACTTCTTACTTCTTAATTTATGAATTTCAAACTTACTTTGAATATGCGTCTTTTAAATTAGTGTTGATTTGATTAAATTGAGATATGGGTTATATCTAATTGGTACTTTTAAAGTGATTTAAGCCTAATATGTTGAATTGCATTCATATTCTGAAGATTTGAATATGCATGTCCCTTTAAATGTTGAATTTAGGCATGGGTAATCTCAAATATGCTTTAATTGACGATTTCTTCATGAATTTACTATGATTTCACTATATTATGATGATTTAACTATGTACTCTGAGTACCCATGTTATTCTTTCATTCATTCATGGCATATGCATTCATGAACATTATTTTTCATGAAGTTTATGCTGTGGGTTAAGATCATATGATTTTAAGGAAAATATGGTTATGACATGACATGTGATCATATTATGTCTATGATATGGCTCTTTGAGCAATTATGGGTGTTTACACCATGTACAAGTATGAATAAGTTACTATGCATGAAAGTATGACATAAAGTATTATTTGGCTCTTTAGCCCTAGTATGCATGGTTGTGGAGTATGTTTGACTTTTAAGCCTAAGTATCCATAAAAATGATTTAAAATGATTTATATGTTTATTGAAAGCATGTATTTGTATATGTATTCTTGTGGGATGATGACTTAGCACCAAGTAGACTTGTGTGTGGAGGGGGGGGGGGAGAGGGGAGGGCCTAACTTCAAGGGTCCAGTCACCTAGTCCCATAACTATATACCAGCATAGGCTCATGTTTATACCCCTTTGTGGATGATTATGTTATGAATGAAAAATCCTTACCGAAATGGGAGTGCCTATAAGGTAAGGTTACTTCTCCAAAATGGGAGGCCCGTAAGGAGAAGTATTGTCTACCTTTGGTAAGTAGATCATCTCTTATTCAGTGTGGGCAAAACGCCGGAATTTTATGTAATAACTCGCATCATGTCGGTTGAGGTCTCATCCCCGTGTGTTGAAATATTAAGGCATTCATGCATTATGGATTTCATTGCATATTGATATATTATTCTTTCTTATATAATCTCTTCCAGATATATGTGCCCTTGTCATCTAATATTAAAATGCAGATTTAATGAGTTCATATGCATTGCGTGCCCGCATACTTAGTACATTCAAACATATTAACGCATATATTTGCCTACATGACCTAACTATTTAGGGATCGAAGACTATATTCATCCACCTCTTAACGGTTATCTTAGACTGTGAGAGTTGCTTGTGGTGAGTCCTATCATCCAAGGACAAACGACCTTCTATTTACCTATCATTCTACTTTTTCTTATGTCTTACTTGATAGTGAGGTTGAGACATGTCTCGACCCCCATCCTATTTTATGACTTAGAGGCATTGTTGGACAATATGTAAGCTCTATGTACGGATTTGTGTTATGTTATGATATTTGCTTATGGAGATTATGATTATGGCTATCTATTGATGTTGATGAGATGATGATATGTTCTTGATGAGATGTAGAATGCCTTAAGTCCCTTCTATCCCTATAACGTGAGTCATACTTACCTGCCTCTTAGTTCTTATGTGCTATGTGCTATGTGATCTTGCTAATCCCTATCCCTATGACATCCCTATAGCGTGAGTCATACTTTCCATCACTTAAAACTATGTGTTTATTGTCTTACTACGCACTTTCGAACCGATGATGTGCATGTATATGCTATAAGGCTTGTTTGGGGACTCTCGGATTCACACTCATCATGTTACTCTTAGGCCCTAGGCCTAGGTCATGACATGTTGTCTCCAGTCGTGATGCAGCTGCAATGATTGATCTTCATTGCAAATCTTGTACCCGTAGAGTTTTTTATCTTAATAAAATACCTTGTCTGCATGCGATGGCAGCTGCTATCAATATGGTGAAGATTATGGAAGACGTCTTTATGAGTATTCTTTTGATATTATAAGGCAGAGACATACCTTTTTGCATACATGGAGAATATTACATCCGTGCTGTCGGAAGAATTTTGAGAAGGCCCTGGGGAGATTTTAGAAATGGAAGTACTTCCTCCATATGTCGTGCCAAGAAAGGTGGGGAGAAAGGCAAAGAAAAGGAGACCAAGTATCAGATAACCATTTCGAAGCAAAAATAACAAATGTTCTATATGCAAAAGGGTTGGATACAAGATAACTACATGCTCAGAGCAAAATGTTTCATAAGAATATTCACTTTTATTTGGTGTTTGTGAACTTGTTTCATTTTACATTTAAATTTTATTGTTATTATTTGTACAATCAGCAAATGTTGTTATTTAATATTATTAGTATTATTGTTGTTCGAATGCATTTTTCAATTGAATGTACAATTAACAAATGTTATTATTTAATATTATTAGTATTATTGTTGTTTGAATACATTTTTCATTGAATGCTCAAAGTATTAACAAGTTGTATGTTAAACTAAATTATTGCAGCAGTTAATAGCAATTGTTACTCCGTTTACAATAATTGCTGATCAACTCATAACAACTAATAGTCAATTTGCTATAGTAATTAACTAGCATGCGATATAAGAGTTCAGAAAATACTAGAGAAATTCAACAGTAGGTAAGAAAAATCCAATAGCTATCTGACTTGCTAAGATATTTTTACAATAATTGTTAGAACATGATGTGTTGTTGAAATACAACACATTTGACGTCTAAAACAAGGAATTTTGTGAGTTCTTAATGCGACTTTTTATGATTTTTATGTGTTTTTGTGTTGTTATTGCAAAAAAGGTAGGTTGGCATGATTTTGGATAAAAATTGAAGATTTTGCTGAAATGCAGAACGTACAAGCTCAACTTCGAGCCGTAGCCCAAGCTACGAGTCATAGGGTGATCTCGTAGCCAGAAACAGAGAGCAAAATTCGAAAATCTGCTAAGTGTAGGTCAGCCTTACGAGGCCACCCTATGAGTCGTAGCTCTCAATACGACTCGTATAGGTGGACTCGTAGTAAAAAACAGAGAGCCAAAATTCGGACCAAAAATTGAAGGCCTAAACTACGAGAAGAGCATACGAGTCATAGCTCAAACAATGCCTCGTACCCATGGGTCATAACAGTCAAGTCCAAAATGCTAAGTCACTGATACGAGACCCCAATTACGACTCGTAGGTCACCTTACGAGTTGTGCCTGTGAGACGTACCTACTGCCAGCTGTCTTTTCTGTGTAATTTTTAGGGCTAAATTTGTAAATACTATATATACTTTATGTTAGAGTTTCTTTTTAAAAAACTCCCAGACTTGAAGATTGAAGAGAGCCTTTGAATACTCTCTCTAGATTATTTTAGGGTTTTAGTGTAGATTTTAATTTTCTCTTGGAAAACCCACTTTTGGGGAGTGCAACTTATACATTGTATTCATTCTCAATCTATCAAGCTTATGGTTTGCAACTTGTGGTGTTATCACTTTTCATTGCTTTGGGTAAAATTCTCAACTATATCTTGTATTTGCATTTTTGTTGGTTTTGCCTTAGCCATGAGTAGCTAAGCACCCCCAACTTGGGGTTGTGGGAACCATGGGTGGTTGACTTGAGATAAACCTAGATTTATTGCATTTCTATGATTGTGGTTTTGCATGTATCGTCTATTTCCCTTCATTTTGATTGTTGTTTGATGGTGGCCAACACCAAACCCTGCCTACTATCATGATCCTAACCAAGATAGTAATGAATAGGAAAAGGAAAGTAGATGACAAGATTCGATTGATGTGTTCTCGTCTAATCAACCAAACCTGACCAAGGGGAGGTTGACTGGGACAATAGGTAATGGTTAGTTGGCACACCATGGTTGCCCACCAACCGCCATGGTGAAATTCAACCTTCACCTTCATAAGAGGGTTGGAAGAACCTAAGTTACTGTCCTGTATGCAAAGTTCCAATTGTAGTTGTGTTGTCTAGGGTAATCGAGTCAACGAACCATGGGGAACACAATTCCCAAGTTGTCCCTAGATTGAGTGTTTCCTTGCATAGTATTATAGTGTTTATTTTACTTTTGTTTTTAAATACAACCCCCCCCCACACTTTTTAGAGATTTTATTTATAAATACTCAAAATGATTGACAGTGAATTCTTGTAGTCAAACCCTGTATTCCCTTTGAATTCGACCCTAACCTTTGGTTAGGTTAATTGCTGACAGCGAACGCTTTCTTATTGGAGCGTGAACATCATTAGAATACGTTCAACAACCAGCTAACTTGCTAATAAGTTCAAACAAAATCTTTACCAAAAACTTATTTCAAGTGTTAAATTGGACTAAAAATCACTATACTCATCCATAATTATGATCAAATGAACTAATTAATGAAGAAATCAACTAAAATAACTATGATCCTTTTACTTTGTTAATTACTATCTTAATATATAATATTATTACTGATTCTAGCATTTAATCCAAGATTGGACTAACACTACCTCATATATTATAAGATATATTGACACAATCAACTAATAATCAATTTACTTAATGACCATCGACTTACATATGCAATTACTCAATAAATTACTACCTCAATGTATAAGATCACTGTTGAATCTAACTTTTAATCTTAAATTGGACTAATACAACTCAATTTATCACTTGATATGATTGTACCATCAAATTATAATCAATTTACTATAGCAACTAACTACCTTGCTATAGAAGAGTTCAACAAATGTTAAACAACTCAGTGACTTGCTATTATAAATTCAATAATTGCTAAGCGAAATCCAACAACTATCTAACTTGATAAGATACTTTATAACAATTGTTAGAACACGTTCAACAACTAGCTAACTTGTTATAACAAATTCAAATACAATCTTTACCATCAACTTATTTCTAGTGTTAAATCATACTATAATCACTATATTCATCCATAACTATGATCAAATGAATTAATTAATGAAGAAACCAACTAAAATAACAATGATCCTATTACTTGTGTAATTACTATCTCAATGTATAAGATTATTAATGATTCTAGCATTTAATTCAAGATTGGACTAACACCACCTCATATATTATAAGATATATTGTCACAACCAATTAATAATCAATTTACTTAATTACCATCAACTTACATATGCAATTACTCAATAGATTGTATATGATTTGTCTAATTACTACCTCAATGTATATGATCACTACTAAATCTAGCTATTAATCTTAAATTGGACTAACACAACTCAATTTATCACTAGATATGATTGATACTATCAACTTATAGTTACGCGTCGACTTGATGTAATATTTATATAGGTAATATTCAATAGATGCTGGCTTGCTGAGTAATTCACAACAAATGGTACAATTATCTCGATAAGTAGTTGACTTGCTGAGTAATTTCATAGTAGATATAAGGATACTCTCAACAAGACACAGACTTACTGAGTAAATTCAGAGCAAATGGCATGATTATCTCAGCAAGTAGTTGACTTGTTGAGTCATTTCACAGCAAATATAAGGATACTCCCAGCAAGAGGCTAACTTGCTGAGTAAATTTATAGCAAATGGTATGATTATCCCAACAAGTAGATGACTTGCTAAGTCATTTCATAGCAGATATAAAGATAGACCCAGCAAGATGCTGACTTGCTGAGTATATTCACAACAAATGTTAAGATGTCCTACGAAGTAGATGACTTGCTGAGTTATTTCACAGCAAATATAAGGATACTCCCAAAAAGATACTGACTTATCGAGTAAAATAACAGTAAATGTAACAGCTGTCCCAGTAAGTAGATGACTTATTGAGTCATTTCACAACAGATATAAGGATAGTCCTAGTGAGATATTGACTTGTTGAGTAAATTTACAACAAATATTATGACTGTTAGACTTTAATAATCAAAACAACATATAACATTTCAATATAAAAGGAGATATATCAATAAAATAAAATATCCATAATCAACATCTCATAAAAAGTCAGAAAATAAATAAATACCTGTATTCATAAAAAACTATCCCTCATTAGCATCTCAAAAAGTCTAGAAAATAATAAAATACCCATCATCCGAACATTAAATGAACATCATCCGAACTTTAAATCAACATCATCCGAACTTTAAATCAACATCATCCCAAAATAACATAGATATAGAAAATTATACAATCCAACACTTAATCCATCTTTGCTGCGTCATCTACTAGTTGCTGCTCCTCCGTAAATTCTGCTGGTTGCTGCTCTTTTATAGCATCTGCTGGTTGTTGCTCCTCCATAGCATCTGTTGGTTGTTGCTCCACCATAGTCTTTGCTGCCTTCTTCTTGGCACTCATCAGTGCTTTTGAAATTTGTCTTCTCCTTTTTTGATGATGAATAAGAGTATATGATGATAATACCCTTAATGATGGGCTAATATTTGCCTCTTTTGGACATCATGGCTCGCTCAAAATACTCCACCTTTGTAATCAACCAATTTATCCTATCATTGCACTTGTCACAACCACAAAGACAACAAATACTTTAGAAGGACAGGCACCAACATGAGGAGATCTATTAACAGTGAATGAAGTTCCAAAATCACTTCTACCAAAAGGAGAAAATCCTTCACCTGTAGCTGTTGTTTCTCCAAGAACAAGACCTCTTCTTTGACCAACAACTGTTGTTTCACCAATAACAGTTTCATCAGCAGCTGTTGTTTCCTCAACAACAGATTCACCACCAGTTGTTGTTTCCCCAACAGCGGTACCTATACCTACCATAATAGTAGTATCTACATCTACCTCAGCACCATCACATAATTTCATTCACGGGAAAATATCTTTTAATGGTCGTTACTCTGGCCAAATTTTCCACTAATTTCACATCTTTGGCTCTTCTTCTTTTGCTTTGAGTGGAACAAATCCAATCCAAAATTCCATCTCCTTCTCACTTTCTGTAGGAACTAGCCATGGATAAATAATTTACAAATCAAATAAAATTATCTTAATAAATATACTAAAATATGAATAAATTATAGCAACTGTTAAAGTAAGAAGATAACAACTGTTAATAAATTATAACAGCTGTTAAAGTTAGACGACAACAATTGTTATATCACTGATTTCATCCTTCGGGGGATTAAACAGTTTGTTAGCCTCGATTCTACCATTTTTGGATGCCGCCAATCTTCAAAAAAGTCTTGGAGAAGACACTTCCTTGTCAAACTCTTTAAATATTTTTCGTATGTAGAGAATGACTTCAAATGATTAAGCCTAAACAAAACGATATCATAAATAATAATAAAGATGATAAATAAATATAAAAAATACTTCAACAAAAATATAATAAATAAAATTTACCATAAAATCTCATAGAAAGACGTATCGATTAGCGGACTTTTTAGTGGAAGTCGCAGCCTTCCTTAAATAATCCACTATAAGGGCATAACTATCCTACCCCATGGATAGGCACAAAATGCCTTCCAGTCAGTTGAAAGCTTAAACCAACAATCACATGCATTGGTCCCTGCATCTTTACCAAGAAGAATATCATGTACAAAATACACCAAACACAATGACCTTTTAACACTCCTATTAACCTCATTAGATTGTAGATGGTCAAGCATCACAATGCTTCTTATGTATTGCATCGATTATTCTTTTGCATCTCTTCTCCACCTTTGAAGATTTGGTAGTAGGAGAAGGTGGTACATGACAATTCAAACTCATAACAATAATTCACTCAAAATCCATTCTCACTTTTAATCCATCGATGAACAAGCTTATACATCAGCTTCATTGCTACTTTCACATATGTCTTGGTATTTTTCAAATACCATAGACCTAAAAAACAACCTTCCAAATTTTGGTCCACGAATATTTTTTTAAAATCAGAAAATGATTTTCTAAGTTTTGATTTTATTCCGAGATCATGACTCCCACCTGGACCTCATTTCATGGGTGTCTCAAAGCCATAATCAAGATACCTAAAAGCCATAACTAAAGGGGTAGCAGAGGATTGTCAACAAGAGCTAAGGTATAGCACCAACAACTATGGGACTGGCTGCAGCAGCTGAGACACTGTCACCAAGAACTGTTGGACTGGCTGCAATAGTAGAGGTACTGGTACCAACAATTGTGGGACTAGCTGTAGCAGCTGAGGTACTGGCACTAACAACTGTGGGACTGGCTGTAGCAGTTGAGGTACTGACACCAACAACAAGGGGATTGGCAACAATAACTGATAAGCTGGAACCATCGATTGTCGAACTGACACCAACAATTGAGGGACTGGCACCAGCAGCTAAGGGACTGGCACCAACAACAGCCTGTAATGGCATGTTCAATAAGATTTGCTAATTCTTGTTGTCCTTCATCCAATTCTTCAACTATAACTAGCCCCCTTCTTGAAGCTCTCGTTGGAACATCAGGTCTAAGATTCTTTCGTTTAGTTTGAGCCATTGATGTAGAAAGTTTTGTCACAAAATAGAGATAATTTATTAGTTTAATCAATCACTCCCAATAAAGACAAAAATAAAATAACTACTGAAGTTGATGAAACAACAATGGCTGAAATGATAATCTGTTTATTTACAATAACTAGTGGACTTGGTATAAAACTTCAGCAACTATTTCATATATTTACAACAAATCCTGAGATTTTAAGAAGATATATATTTTTCAAGCTTGATAAAGAAATAACAATCAAGAATATCTGTACATGAACAACATGTATTCGTTTCTCACAAAAAAGTACAACAACAACCAATAACAACCTATTTAAGAGCACATCAATAAATGAATAAAAGACTTTCAAAGGAGTCGCTATATAAATGTCACAACCCAAAATGGTTCGCAACTAAAGAAATATAGATAAAGTGGAAACAAACTCAAAGATATATGAAATCTCCTAAAATCTAGAGTCATGACTACAAGAGCATCTAAAACGGCATTGAAGGGTAAATGCAACTATCTCAAAAGCAAATACAATACTGTCTCATAATATCTTATACATAGTCTGGCAGATAAAGAAAATAAAAAGAGGACCTAAAGATCCACAACAACTCGAAGTCTGAGTCTCACTGCTGAGATCTGGATGGTATCGATAAAATCTGATGGAATGATCAACTACCCTGTCATGAACCATGTGCATGATTGGCATGGAGGAAAAAGTAGGGGTAAGTACATCGAAATGTACCTAGTAGGTTCAATCGACTGAGTAAGAGAAATCAAACAAGTATATAATAATGAAGAATCCTATCACCTGCATCAAAAGGACTAGTACACAATATAATAAAGGCATGAATAATAAAGATTATAGAAGGTAAACCGAACCAATGATGCAATGCATTGCTATGCATGAACACAATGGCATCGCGGGCCATGTATGAGGTGAAATCACGACCGTCATAGGGCCAATGTACATATCTATCGAGTCGAAGCTACAAGATAGAATCTGGGGGAGTCACATGCCATGTACTCAAATATATAATAAGGCATTGCAAGCCATAATCAGAAATATCTCAAGGCGTCGTAAGCCATAACCAACGTCTCAACATGAATCATAATGTCTCAAATGATGCCAATATAATAAGGAATATGCATAACAATGCATCCAATCATGTATCAAATGTATGCATACCAATGCAATCAATTATATATAACATGCATACATATCAATGCAACCCAATCAGAATAAGATTTGTGCATACCAATGCACCCAATCCAGTAGAAGATATGTGCATAACAATGCAAAAATAGAATTTACGATTGTGCATACCAGTGCAACTAGTCAATATAAGATATGTGCATACCAATGCAACAATGGAGTATAACATTATATGGCTATGTCTCATCTCATCGTTGACTTACTAGTAACTAGATGCCATTGAAAAAAGCCCCACAAGTATCCCAAATGGGCTCATAACTCTTAAACTGATCACACCATCATCAATTAGTCATAACATTAACCAAGAACTACCCCAAGTCTCATATTATCATAATGATATCCCAATCATCTCAAAACACATGATTTCATCTCAATTGATCAATAGGATCACCATTTTCTCAATATTCAGCACAACCAATTTCATATTCCCATAAAATTCAATCGAATCATGATATTAGATCATAATTCAATATACATCTCGCAATTATCACATAAGCATGCTCAATAACTCAAATCTAGTCCCAACAAGGTTAGTCGAGCCTACCTCGATGCCAAAACCCACTCAAACAAGCTCTTAAATTAACTCAACCCTCCAAATGATCGACGGATTGATCAACCACTACAAAAAATGGATGCTATGCATCAAGAGGTAGATTTTGATACCTATATTGACACAATTTAGGCTTAGGGGTAATGTGGTCAAAATTAGGGCAAAAATTTAAAAGTCTCAAATCTGGAAATTGACATCTAGATCGGATTCTACACAAAAAACGGAGTTCATGGGTGAAAATCCCACAAAAATCGAGTTCAAATCGATAGAAAAATCATCAATTAAAGTTTCAAGATCATAGACCAAAAGTCCCCAATTTTGGACAATCAAAATTATGAAATTCAAGCCAAAATCAAGATAAAAATCAACAAAAATTAATCAAAACGATGTTAGAAACACTTACCCAAAAGATTTCTCTGAAAAGTCTCTTCAAAAGTCGTCTCTCAAAGCTTGAAATATTGAAAATGAAGTAAAAATGGTGAGTTTACGTCTTTAAAACTGACTCAGCCAAAATGTACTCCGCGAAGGCAAATAGTTATCCTTGATAGCGGAGAAGAAAAAGTCCTATACTTCCGCAAAGGCGGAGGTTTGTCTGTGAAGTTGGAAAACAAAATGGGGCTATACTAGATACCCCGCACCAGCATTTGCCAAATCTCAAAACTAACCCCTGAAACTCATATGAATTCAAAATTTCACAAATTTTGTATGTATTCGTACCAAAAACAGCGATCTGAACTCAACAGAATAAACAAAATCAGTTTAAGGCCTTTTTGCTATATTTACCGATTTAAGTCAATAAAACTAGTTTAAAACTCAAAATACCAAAACTGTCCTCGACAACTCCAAAAATTATGACGAGACCATTTTTAGTGTTAGTTTCACCATCTGAAACTACTGAAAAGTTGAAATTTCGATTCAAGCTTCCGAAATCCAAATGTTGACCAAAGTCAAACATTGGTTTCAAAAATGGTTATAATCACAACTTTAGGCTTAAAAACCTCATTTTAACTCCAAATTCAATTCTGCAACTTCTTGTAGTTCAGTTTCAATTTCAGAGATAATGAAATCAATGGATCTCTAATTCGACCTTCGAAACTCTAAATGATACAAAAGCTTACTTGTTTTTAACAACTTAAGCCTTTAAAAAGACCAAAACCCATATTTTCAACAACCGTTCAAATAGTTCAAATTAGGCCCAAAGCAACTTATAAAAGGGTAAAACAGTAAATTTCATAGATAAGGCAAAAAATGACCAACTATGTAATTACATCATTCGCCGCTAAAAAGAATGTTCATCCTCGAACATATAGAAAAGATGGTACCTGAAGACTCAAAAAGGCTGGGATATCTGTCCCGCATGCCAGTCTCCAACTCCCAAGTAGCCTCATCAATAGAACAATGCCTCCACTGAACCTTCACAGAAGGTATACCTTTGGATCTTAATCTGCGGACCTGCCTGTCCAATATAACTATAGGTTCCTCTTTAAAGGACAAATTTGGACCCAACTTAATTGAGTAAAAAGATATCACATGGGACTCATCTGGAATGTACCAACGAGCATAGAAATATGAAAAATAGGATGAACAGAAGATAGTCTCAGTGGTAAAGCCAACTCATAGGCTACCTCACCAACTCTCCTAAAAATCTCAAATAGGCCAATGAATTTGGGACTAAGCTTGTCCCTCTTCCCTAATCTCATTACACCCTTCATGGGTGAGACTTTTAGCCAAACACTGTCACCAACAAAGAACTCAAGAGGCCTAACCCTCATATTAGCATAACTTCTTTGGTGACTTTGGGCTGTCAGAAGCCTGCTCTGAATCAGTCAAACCCAGTCCATGGCATCCTGAAGCAAATCAACACCCAATACCTCAACTGAACCTGATTCAAACGATCAGACTAGTGATCTACATCTCCGGCCATATAAGGCCTCAACTGGTGCCTTCTAGATGCTAGAATGGTAAATGTTGTCATATATAAACTCGCCAATGGCAAGTGTTGGTCCCATCAGACTCCAAAATCAATAACACAAAGTCCTAAGCATGTCCTCCAACGCCTGAATAGTGCGCTCTGACTGAACATCAATCTGAGGGTGAAAAGCTGAACTCAAATCCACTAGTGCCCAAACCATACTGTAGAGCCCACCAAAAGTGAGAAGTAAACACAGACCCTCCATTTAATACTATAGACATTAGCATACTATGCAATCTGATAATGTCTCGGATATATAACCTAGCCAACTGCTCCACACTATAGCTAGTCTTCATTGGTATAAAATATGCACACTTGGTCAATCGATCAACAACCATCCAAACTGAATCACACTTGCCCAAGGCCATGGGCAAACCTATAACAAAGTCCATAGTCACTCTCTCCCATATCCACTCGGGAATGGACATCCTTTGCATTGATCCACCGGGTTTTTGATGCTCAAACTTCACCAATTGGCAATTCAAACACTTGGCCACAAACTCAGCTATGTCTCTTCTCATACCAAACCACTAATAATGTTGTTTAAGATTATGATACATCTTATCCACACCCGGATAAATGGAATATCTAGTACAATGGGTTTCCTCTAATATCAATCTCGCTCAATCCCCAACTTTAGGCACACAAACTGTACTATTAACCCTTAAAACACCATCAGAATCAATAATAGCCACGTTGGCTTCACTTCTCAACACTCTGTCATGAATCATGCATAATCTGGGGTCCTTAAACTAGTGAGCACATATCTGATCTAGCAAGGAAGATTTAGCCTCTACAAAGAACAAAATATTCTGAGGAGGAGAAATATCCAAATGAACCATCTATCTAGCAAGCGACTGAACCTCCAAGGCTAAGGGCCTCTTCTCAGCCCTTAGGAATGCCAAACTGCCCATACTAGTATCCTTCAGGCTCAAAGCATCTGCCACCACATTGGCCTTCTCGGGGTGATTTGGATGTGAAAAGATTTATTTGAGACTTCGGTGATCGGTAAAGATATGCACCTATAAAGATAATGTCGCCACAACTTCAATACAAACACGACCATAACCAACTACAAGTCATGTATAGGATAGTTCCTCTCATGCACCTTCAGCTGTCTAGAAGCATAGGCTATCACCTTTCCCTTTTCCTTAATACAACACCCAAACCCACAGGCATCATAATATGTCATAAGTGGAACTCCATCCTCAGTAAGGTAAGAATATATGCTGAAGTCAACAAATCTTTAAGCTTTTGGAAGCTCAATTCATAATCATCTGGCCACTAGAATGTTACAACCGTTTGATTCAATCTGATCAACGAGGTTGCTATCGAGGAGAAATCCTAAACAAAACACTGATAATACCCCGTTAAACCAAGGAAACTCTGTATCTCAGTCACAAAAGTAGGCCTAGCCCACTCACAAACAACTACTACCTTGGCTGGATCAACCATGATACCCTCTTTTGACACTATATAGCCAAGAAATACAACAACTCGCACTTTGAGAACTTAGCATATAACTTCTCTTCTCTCTATCTTTGGAGTATGTGCTTCAAGTATTGAACATGATCTGCCTCGCTCTTGGAATAAACCAAGATGTAATCTATGAACAAAATCACAAAGATGTCAAAATAGGGCTTGAATACTCGATTTATAAACTCCATAAAAGCAGTCGGGGCATTAGTCAACTCGAATGACATAACCACGAACTCATAATGCCCATAACGGGTCCAGAGTGTTGTCTTCCGAATGTCAGACTCCTAAACTCTCAACTGATTATAGCCAAACCTAAAGTTGATCTTGAAAAATACTAAGGCACCCTGCAACTGGTCAAAAAGATCATCAACATAAGACAAGGGATATTTATTCTTGATGGTCATTTTGTTATGCTGGTAATAGTCAATACACTATGCATAGTGCAATCGCTCTTCTTTACAAATAATATAGGAGCACCCTAAGGAGACACACTCGGACGGATAAAGTCTTTCGTAAACAAATCTTTCAACTACTCCTACAATTTAGTCATACCCATTCGACAAGGAGAAATAGATATGGTCTTAGTGCCCGGCTCCACATCAATAGTGAAGTCAATATCACGATCTGGAGGAACATCAGATAAATCAATTGAAAATACATCTATAAACTATCTGGCAACCCTGGTAGTCTCCAATGATGGAGGCTCTCGAGAAACGGCCCAAACATGAGCTAAATATGCCAAACACCCCTTTCCCATCAATCACAAGCATGCATATAAGAAATAAAACCCTTAGGATAGGAACTAGGTGCTCCGGTCCATATCAACTAAGGCAAGTCAGGGCAAGATAGAGTCACTGTCTTTGCATGATAGTCAAGAATAGCATGATAAGGAGAGAACCAATCCATATCCAAAATCACATCAAAATCAACCATATCCAACAACATCATCTCAACAATAGTATCTCTCCCCATAAAAGTCACAACATAACCCCGATAAACCTAATTCACCACTAAAGAGTCACCTACTAAGGTGGAAACACAAATAGGCTCGGCAAGCAGTTAAAACATAATATCAATATTAGAAGCAAAATAGGTCGATACATAAGAATAAGTAGAGCCCAGATAAAGAAAACTGAAGCCAAACGGTGGCACACTAGAACCATACCTGTGATAATTGCATCAAAGGCCTCTGCCTCAGCTCTATCTGGTAAAATATAGCAAACTCCATGCCCACCACTAGCTTGTGGACCTCCACAAGCAGCACCTCTCACTATACCATGACCTCTTCTCGCACCACCTCTCACTATACCATGACCTCCTCTGGCACCACCTCTCATAGCCTGAAATGTGTCCCTGGGTACTGGTGCTGGAGCTGGATGAGCTGGCTGAGAACCTGAAGTCTGAGCAGGAGGTATATAGTAAGGATAATGATGAACTAAGTGCCCAATCTCATCACAATGATAACAAGCCCTGGTCTTCTGCCTCTGAGATCCTGAAAAGCCACCATGCCTAGGTGTACTACCCACCTAAGTAGATTTGGATCTATCAACACTATCAGATGCTGGAAGAGCTGTCTGAATTGCCCGACCTTGATGGCCCTGCCTTTGAATCTCTTGGTCTCATGGCGGGTGTCCACAATTGTCCATGTCGATAGAACCTCTTCCCGCCACTTTGTCTGTCCTGCCTTATACGCTCTATCATACGAGCGTGATCCACAACACTCTAGAAAGTACCTCCAACCATCACCAAGGAAGCTGTAGCCTTCTAAAGATGCCTTGCCAAGCCCTTGGCAAACCGTCAAATCCTCTTGAACTCAGTAAGAATACTAGACAAGGCATATCTAGATATGACATGAAATCTAGCTTCATAGTCAAAAACAAATATAGATCCCTGCTGTAGCCTATATAACTCATCTTGGAAATTGTCTCGGAGGCTGTACGACACGAATCTCTCCAAAAATATCTCGGTGAACTATCCCAAATCATAGCTGGAGATCCAACAGGTCGACGAGCTACTACTGACCTCCACCACTCCTTGGCAAGGTCGGTGAATTGATATGGAGTGTAGGCAACCCATGTGACTCAAAAATAGCCAGGTTACATAATTGGTCCTGGCACTCTAGCAGAAAATCATAAGCTTTATCGCCGAAGTGCCATCAAATCGTGGTGGAGCCAACTGCACAAACCTCTCAAAGCTCTTATACTTCGCTGTAGACATGGCTGGGCTGGTACAAGATGGTGGCACCACAAACAAGGGAGGTGTAACAGATGGAGCAACAACTAAACTTTGAAATGAGTACTCAAACTCTATGTAGATGTTTGAAGTGGAGTAATAACAGCCATAGGAGGGTCTACTAGAGTCAAAGAAAGACCCATATGAATCATCGCCGACTCTTTTGGAGCACTAGAAGGACCAATCGTTGTGGTAAAAACTGGTATCTCAACAGTAATTGGGGTTGGAAGAGCTCTCTCTAATCTAGCTGATACCCTCAAAAGTAACTCCTGAATTGAGGATGTAATCTTTGGGGATGAGGGTGGTGAAAATAGGCCCCTCTAGATCACGAATAGGCTCTGGCGAGGTCGATCTAGTCTGCCCTCGAGGTGCAGCTGCCCCTCTAACATGTCCTCAACCCCTGGTCCTATTCCAAACTCTACCTCAACCACCAGTGGGAGCCACATGAGCTGCCTCGAGCTCTCCCACTGATTAGCGGGATTTGATAGTTGGCATTTGCACAGAAGGAGTAGAATAGACACTTTTAAAATGGGTAATACAAAGGAACATATGAATGGAAGTAAGATGTGAAAACCTTTCCTAACAAGTATCCCGTATCCTCCTGAAGATGTGTGTGGACATCTACATACCGATCTGTGAGACTATACTAGACACCCTACTCTTACTCACAAGCCCAAGGAACCTAGAGCTCTGATACCAAACTTGTCACGACCCAAAATGGTTCCCAACTAAAGAAAGATAAATGAAGCGGAAACAAACTCAAAAGATATAAGAAATTTCCCAAAACCTGGAGTCATGAGTACAAGACCATCTAAAATGGTATTGAAGAGTAAAAACCACTATCTTAAAAGAAAATAAAATACTATCGCATAATATCTCATACATAGTCTAAGAGATAAGAAAATAAAAAGAGGACCCAAAGATCGACAATGACTCGAAGTTTGAGCCTAACCACTGAGATTTGGATGGTATCAATAATACTCGAATGGAATGATCAACTACCTATCCTGAACCCTGTGCACGATGTGCAAAAGGGAAACAAAGTAGGAGTGAGTACACCAAAATATACCTAGTAGGCTCAACCGACTTGGTAAGAGAAATCGAACAAGTATGTATTAAGGAGGAATCCTATCACCTGCAGATATGCTACCAAAATACAACACTTTTGTTGCTTACAACTTAGGATATTGCGTGTTCTCAATGCGATATTTATGGGTTTTATGTATTTTTGTGTTCATCTTTGCAGGATTACAGGTTGGCCATGATTTTGGGGAAAGTTACAAAGTTTTTGCAGATTTGTTGTTATACCAGATACCTTACGGGCCGTAGGCCATTCTACGAGCCATCGGGTAGTTTCCTAAGGAATTCTAGTAAGGGGCCAAGTTTTTGAAGTTACTTTTATGAACATGCAGATGAGCCGTAGAAGAATGTACGAGTCATAGAAGAGGTTTCATGACTTGAGGATTAGAGAATGAAGACTTTCTGAAGTTCATCAGACGAAATCCCCTTTACAGGTCGCAAACCATTTTACGAGTCCTAAAGTAGTGTCATAAAGAGGACGTCCAATTTTCTAGCAACAATATTTGAGACCACAATTATGGGCCTAAATTGCAATGGGCTCGTAAAGTGCTTTCGGGAGGCGTGCCGGCCAGTTCTTCTAAGTCGTTTAACATTTGAATTTTTAATATTATAAATTGATCATTTAGGTTATTTTTCAGAAGTTTTCATCAGTTTTGATTAGTTTTAGGTTATTTCTCAGAGAAATCAATATTTTGAGAGAGAAAATTGTGAGAGAGTCTTTTAGAATACTTGTGGTTGAATTTGATCTTAAATCTTGTGATTCTTATTGATATTGGATTCCTTGTTCTTAAATCTATTGTGTAAGTGTTTAATTATGTCTTCCTAATTCATAATCTCTTCATCTACACATAGCATGGGTAGCTAAATCCACAACTAGGGTTGTGCGAACCATGAAAAACTATCAAAGTAAAACTGGATAATTCATAATTCTCGGAAGGTGTATATGCATGTATTAATTAACTCTCTTCGTTTTGCATATTTTCTGATGGTGGCAAACATTAGAACCAGCCTAGTTTTACTAATCGGACCAAGGTAGTAATGAATAGGAAAAGAGATTAATTAATAGGATTCGATTGATGTGTTCTCGTCTAATCAACTAAACTGGGCCAAGGGGTGGTTGTACTCGGACTAATAGGTAACAGTTAGTAATGCACACTATGGAGATGGGCCAAGTCGCATAGTGAAATTCATCTCTCACCTTTGACCATATGGCTTGGTGAACTTAAATTACCGTCCTGCATGCTATACACTAGACAAGAATTAGGTTATCCAGTGATATTGAGTTGGAGAATCATGGGAAACATAATACCCTAGTTGGTCTCTATTATTGATTTTCTCTTGTGATAGTTAGTTAGTTTACTTTTCTCATTGATTATTTCAACCCCCCCTTGGGGAATTAAGTTGGTTAATTACTCGGATTGCATATTAATGAACTTTTGGGAGTCTATGTATTCCTTGTGGGATCGACCTAACCTTGGTTAGGTTCTTTATCTTGACAACAACCATTTTATCCTTTAAAAAGGAGGTGTAACTTGAGTGACATCGCTGCATCAAAAGGGTTAGCACACAATATAATAAAGACATGAATAATAACAATTATAGATGGTAAACCAAGCCAATGATGGAATGCATTGCTATGCATGATTGCAATGGCATCGCGGGCCATGTATGAGGTGAAATCACTATCGTTGCGGGGCTGATGTACACATCTATCAAATCGAAGCTACATCGTATAACCTGGGGGCGTCGCAGGCCATATACTCAAATATATAAAAGGCGTCGCAGGTCATAATCAGAAATATCTCGAGGTGTTTCAGGCTATAACCAATGTCTCAACATGAATCATTATGTCTCAAATGATGCTAATGTAATGAGGAATATGCAAAGCAATACATCCAATCATGTATCAAATGTGTGATTACCAATGCAATCAATCATATATAACATGCGTGCATATCAATGCAATCCAATCGGAATAAGATCCATGCATAGCAATGCACCCAGTCTAGTATAAGATATGTGCATAGCAATATAAAATGGAGTATAAGATCTATACATACCCATGCAACTAGTCAATATAAGATATGTGTATACCAGTGTATTAACAGAGTATAACATTATATGGCTATACCATGTCTCATCTCATCACTAACTCACTAGTAACTCGATGTCATTGAAACAAACTCCACAAGTTCCCCAAATGGGCTCATAACTCTTAAACTGATCACACTCATCATCAACTAGTCACAACATTAACCAAGAGCTACTCTAAGTCTCATATTATCATGATGATATCCCCATCATCTCAAAACACGTGATTTTATCTCAATTGATCAATAGGATCACCATTTTCTCAATATTCAGTACAACCAATCTCATATTCCCATAAAATTCAATGAAATCATGATATCGAATCATAATTCAATCTACATCTCGCAATTATCATATAAGCATGCTCAATAATTCAAATTCACTCCCAACAAGGTTATCTAAACCAACATCAATGCCGAAACCGCACTCGGACAAGCTCTCAATTAACTTAAGCCTCCAAACGACTTATGGATTGATCAACCACGATAAAAAATGAATATTACGCATTAAGAGATGCATTTTGATACCCATATTGGCATAATTTAATCTTAGGGGCAAATTGATTAAAATAAGGACTAATATTCAAAAGTCTCAAATCTGGAAATTGACTTCAAAAATGGGTTCTACACAAAAAATGGAGTTCGTGGGAATTTTTTTTACAAAAATCGAGTTCAAATCGATAGAGAAATCATCATTTAATGTTTCAAGATCATAGACCAAAAATCCCTAATTTTGGACATTCAAAATCATGAAATTCAAGCCAAAATCAAGATAAAAATAATAAAAATAATCAAAATGATGTTAATCCCTAATTTTGGATATTCAAAATCATGAAATTCAAGCCAAAATCAAGATAAAAGTCATAAAAGTTAATCAAAATGATGTTAGAAATGCTTACCCAAAAGATTTCTCCGAAAACTCGCTTCAGAAGTTGCCTCTCAAAGCTTGAAATATTTAAAATAGAGTAAAAATGGTGAATTTACGTCTTTAAAAATGACTTAACCAAAATGTACTTCACGGGGGTGGATAAGTATCCCCGATCGCGAAGAAGAAATAGTTCTATACCTCTGTGAAGGTAGAGGTTTATACTCAAAGGCAGAGAACAAAATGGCGCTGCACCAGATACCCACACCAGCAATTGCCAAATCTCAAAATAGACCCCTGGAACTCATCTGAACTTAGAATTTTACAAAATTTATATGTATCCATGCTAGAAACAACGATCTGAATTCAACGAAATCATTAGAAATCCGTTTTAAGGTCTTCTCGCCCCATTTACTAATTCAAGTCAATAAAACTAGTTTAAAACTCAAAATAGCAAAACTGCCCTTGGCAACTCCAAAAATTATGACGAGATCATTTGTAGTATTAGTTTCACCATCCGGACTACTGAAACTATCAGAATTTCGGTCCGAGCTTCCGAACTTCAAATGTTGACCAAAGTCAAACTTTGGTTCCGAAAATAACTAATATCATAACTTTAGGCATAAAAATCTTATTTTAACTCCAAATTCAATTTTGCAACTTTTTATAGTTTAATTTCAACATTACGGATCTAATGGAATCAATGGATCCCCGATCAGACCTTTGAAACTATGAATGACACAAAAACCCACTTTTTCAACAACTTAAGCTTTCAAAAAGACCAAACCTCATATTTTAACTTTTGAAATTCAGGATTTCAATTCTAACTATTCAAATAGTTCAAATTAGGTCCGAAGCTACTTATGAAAGGGTAAAAATTTCACACATAAGGCCAAAAATTACCGACCAGGTCATTACAATAAACTTTAGCAACTGCTTCACTAACTATTTTAAAAAGTTCAGCAGTACCAACAACAAGAATATGTTTTTCAACACTAATATTTTTCTCACAAAGAGTACAACAACAATAATCAAAGAACAACAACACCCATAGTAGTTGTTGTCAGTACTTCAGCAAATGATCTGAAGAAAATTTTCCAACCAATCAAATATTTTTCTCACAAAAAGTATAACAACAAAAATCGAACAACAATGACACCCATATACCCCAAAATCTATCTTCAAAGAGTGGACAAATGAAAGAACACCAACAAGAACAATCCTGCCTAAGTAGAAATTAGGGCATGCAATACATTTTTCTCACAAAAAGCATAACAACAAAAATCAAACAAAAACAACACCATAACAGTTATAAGTACCTCAACAATTGTTGTCAATACTTTAAAATCGAACAATCAACCATACCCGAAATTAACCAACCGACCAAATATTTTTTTTACAAAGAGTGCTATAACAAAAATCAAATAACAACAACAACAATGACAACCATATCCAAAAATTTCATCTTCAAAGAGTACAACAAATCAAAGAACACCAACAAGAACAACCTACCCAAATATATTCCACAAAGCCTAAATAATCACTTTTACAAGAAAAATAAAAAAAATCCCGAAAAGTACTTCTAACAAAGCCATGACTGATGATCATGCTCCAATAAGAAAACGATCATTGTCAGCAATTAACCTAACCAAGGTTAGGATCAAATCCACAGGGAATACAGGGCTTGATTACAAGATTTCACCACTAATCATTTCTAATATTTATGACTACAATCTCTAAATGGGGGTTTTTGAGTTTCAAAAAACAAAACAAAAGTACCACTAACTATAACGCGAGGAAACACTCAATTTTAGGGACAATTCGGGAATTGTGTTTCCCATGGTTCATCGACTTGATTACCCTAGATAACATAACTACAATAGGTGATTTGCATGTGGGACGGTAACTTAGTTTCTTCCAGCCCTCTTGTGAAGCTGAAGTTCGAATTTCACCATGGCGCTTAGTCGACAACCATGGCGTGCCAACTAACCATTACCTATTATCCCAGTTAACCTCCCCTTGGTCAGGCTCGGTTGATTAGCAGAGAACACATCAATCAAATTCTGTCATCTACTTCCCTCTTCCTATTCATCGCTACATTAGTTGGGATCATGATAGTAGGTGGAGTTTGGTGTTGGCCACCACTAAATTATAATAATAATGAAGGGAAATAGATAATACATGCAAAACCCCAATCATAAAAATGCAAGAAACCTAGGTCATCTCATTGTCAACTACCCACGGTTCCCACAACCCCAAGTTGTGGGTACTTAGCTACTCATGGCTAAGGCAAAACACACAGGAATGCAAATAATAGACATAGTTGAGAGATTTACCAATACCAATGAAGAAAATAGGCACCACAAATTGCAAACCCCCAAGCTTGATTTATCAACAATGAGTACAAGGCAAGACTTGCAATCCCCAAAATGGATTTCCCAAGAGTGAACAATAAACTAGTCTAAAAAACTAAGAAAAGCTTCAAAATGTGATTATCAATAGTCTCCTGGTCGAACTCCCTGCTAAAAACCTAACTTAAATTATATATAGTATTTACAAAATAACCCTAGAATTTACACAAAAAAGACAGTTGGCAGCTGATAAGTTACGCAGGTACGACTCATAGAATGACCTACGTGTCGTAGTTGGGGTCTCGTATCAGGTTCTTGGCATCTTGGATTAAATTGATAGGACCCATTGGTATGAGTCGTTACTTGAGCTATGACTCGTATGTTAGTCTTATAGTCTTGGTCTTCAGTTTTTTGTCCAACATCTTGGCTCTCTAATTCTTTCGACGAGTCCACCATATGAGTGGTAGTGTGACTTATGACTTGTATAATGGCCTCATAGGGGTGACCTCCACTTAGCAGATTTCTGAATTTTGGTCTCTAATTCTTGCTACGACCTCACCCTACGACTCGTAGGTGGACTTGTAAGGCCTATACTTCAACAAAATCTACAACTTGTCTTCAAAATCATGCTAAACTAACTTTTCTGCAAAATTAACAGAAATACACATCAAAATACTAAAAAGTCGCTTTAAGAACTCGCGAAATCCCTTGTTTCAGGCACCAAATGTGCTATATTTTGACAGCACATTAAGCCATCACTGCTAATTCCACTTTTACAAGAAAAATAAAAAACATAAATGAGGAAAAATTTAAAAAAATGTTAGATTTTAAAAAGTCACTTACCTAGAGGAAGCACTGAAGTTCAAACGACGAGGATGCAGTAACAATGGCGACGAGGACATAATGCAGCAAAGAAAAATGAAAAAAAAAATCCGTTTTTAGGTGCGATGGGTCGGTCACATTCACACAGGATCGAAGTGAAGGGGGAAGGAGACGAGTTGTATTGGGAAGAGATATCTTTTTTAAAAAAGTTTTTTTCTTAAAAGTTGTAGAAATATTTTAGTTTTAAAAATTAGTTTTTAAAGTTTTTAAAATGTTCACTTTAGTCCCTATTTAACTTAATCTTGCTTAACTTTTATTTAGTGACCACTTTGACCTTCCAAGGTCAAAGTTGTCATCATTTTAAATTTTAAGACTTAAGGAACACCTTAGCCTCAATTTTCACGACTTAGATGGGACTAAATAAAGATGAAACTTTTTTTGAAAATTTATTTAAGTTATTTTAATTGAGTGCAAGTGACAATTATCTAATTAAGGATCGAGAGATATTGAATTATGTGTGGAGTTGTTCTTAAGTTTTTAAGTTGACATTTTCATTCATATTTATAAGATTATAAATTAACAAAGAATAAAGGAAAAAAAGGGAACCAAAGAAAATACTATTTTGCCGCTTTTGGGAAAAATGATTATTTTGTGACTTTCTCTTCTTCCCATTATTCTTCTTTTTCTTTTCATTTTACTTGTTGCTCGCCATTTTTGCTGTTGTCTGTTATTATTGACCGAACAGAATTGGAGTACTAAGGAATAAGGACAAAGATTTCAAGATATATATGTTCTCTATACAAGCGCCAAAAAAAATCTCGTAGGATGAAGTACTTATTGGGCCTGGGATACTGGATCATTGGGCTTTATTTTCGACTAAGCATGATCTTTAATTTTGGGTCCATTTACTAGTTGCAGGTCCATGGTATTAGAATATTCCTGTACAAAGAGAATATTCTTGTACTATGAATTTCTACCTATAAGTCTTTGTTAAAAGTATTTTATTTACACTTAATACTCTTGGTAGTGTATAAATGCACAGTGTAAATTTGTGATATGACAGTGAAGAAATACCAGAACGAAAATCGTTAAAAAAATTCCATCTAGCTTGTTCTTTTCGAGAACTTTTTCATGGTATCAAAGTACTCAAGCTAGAGACTATATTTTTCTTTGTTCTATTCTTATTCTTTTTCTTCCAAAAGCTCTTTTTCATCTTTAAAAGCTCACTATAAAAAAGGCAACATACAATGTTCCAATTCTTCCTATAGTTGCAAGTTTGATAACAGAAAATCAAATTATTTGATACTAATCATCTCTATCATTTAACAACTTCAGATTCACTTAGTATAAATCTAACTAATATTATTTTTTATGGAACATGCTATGAAAATCGAAACAAGGGATTTTAATATGCCTTTTAGCCAAAAACAAGTTAAGTTTTATAAATGGTAAATCTGGAATTCCATACGAGAACTCACCTTTATATAGACATAGAATAAGATGCAATAACATGATCATTGCTTGGTTATTGAACTCCCTCAGTAAAGACATCTCAAAAAGTGTTATTGAAATTACTCTCAAACAACAACTGAGTTATGGAATGAGTTAGAGGAGATATGGCTAACCTTAAGGTTCAAATTTATTTCACCTGCAAAGAACTGAATAAGATCAGCCAAGGATCCAATGATATTGTCACGACCCAAGCCTAGGGCCTAGTTGTAGCATGGCGAATAAGGAATTTGAAGGCACCTTACCCAAACCTCTTAGCATTCATTGAACATTCATAGCTATTGATCATAAATAAAAGAGAAATTAAAAATAGGGAAACAGAACTAAGGAAAATCTCAACATAAAGTCCATGATATGAAACCAATGTAAACCTTCATATATTTTGTCTACAATCCATCTAAGTAAAGGTTTGGCGGGGGCTAAGACATGTTCAAAGCTCACCCTCAAGTATAAGTAGGAAAAAAAAACATAACTTAAGAGAATCAAATGTCTTAATAGATCAAGAATGAAGGAAAAAGGTGTAGTCCTAGAACTAGAGGACTCATCAATCTACTAGTCTTCAAACGTCCATAATCTAGCCACGTGTGGAAGGAGGAGGAATGTCGATCCCTACATAGTGATATCATGTTGGCAAAATATGCGTTAGTACTTTGAATGTACTAAGTATGTGGGATGTAGTGCAACAATATAATCATAACATTATAATAGACGATATACATAATCATAGTAAGGAAATAAGCTCAAGATGATGAATGATCAATGCATCATTTAAAATATGCTTTGAGGTAACATAACATCATAATTCATCATGTACCTAACTATGTATGTTATGATTCAAGCCTAGGGCCTAGGATTGACATGGTGAATGGGAACCCAAAAAGCCCCAAACAAACCTCGTAACACCCATTTACACATCATTGGTTCGGAAGCACATTTCGAACATTAATAAGTGATACTATGGGCTAGGGGTGTATGACTCAAGCATAGGATAAGAGGTGTGGGACTTAAGCTATGGGATAAGGGGTGTGGGACTGATTGTCAGACTATTCAATACATAAGTCTATGGGATGGGAAGTTGGTACTCAGGCTATAGGGATAGGGAGCATGGGACTTGCCATCACACTTTCAGCAAGCAAGTTCTAAGGGGTAGGATCATATGACTCACGCTATGGAAGTAGGGACTTAGGACTTTCAACATCTCAGCATCATATCATAACACCAACATAACATAAGACATAAGCATAGTCTCCATGAGCAAAATGTATCACACAGAATACGCTCGTACATAGAGTTTACATGACATCCAACAATGCCTTTAAGTCATAGATAAGAGGGGGCAAAGACATGTCCCAAGCTCACCCTCAAAATAAAAAACATGAGAAAGCCATAACATAAGTAGGTACATAGAAGGTGGGTCTTATCCTAGGAATAAAAGACTCAACACTAGCAAATCTCACAAATCCAATCTACCCATGAAGAGGTGGATAACGATAGTCTGCGGTCTTACATGGTCAGATCATGTAGGCAAAAAGTATGTGTCAGTATGTTTGAATGTACTAAGTATGCAGGACATGCAATGCAATGCTTATGGACATGATAACTTGCAAATTAATTTTAGATGATAAGGGCACGTGCACAGACACACATACACAAACACACACATGTATGTAGAAAGAAGTATATAAGAAAGAATATCATAACAATATGATTTAAATCCATGATGCATGAATGTCATAATACTTAAACATGATGGGGATAGGACCTCAACTAACATATAAGACCATGTGAGCTATTACATGGAATTATGATGTTCTCCCTATACTGGAGGAAAGGGTGATCTACTGCCATAGTTAGACCATATTCCTCCCATGAAACACCTCCTATTTTGGAGAAGCAACCTCACCTTACAAGATACCTACCATTTCAAAGAGGATTTACATGAACATAATCGTCCATAATAGAGCACAAACATAAACCTATGTTTAGCACATAGTTATGAGAAGGAGACTTTATATAAGGATCCCTTAGGTTGTAATGACCCTCCAGATCATTTCTATAGGTTGCAGTTATTTTATTGATTTGAGCTTATGTATAATGACCTTGGGCCATTGGTGAATTTTTAGGACTGCGGGAATGGCTATTGGTTGGATTGTTTAGGAGTTATGTGAATTTTTGAGTTAATTGGAAAGTTACACTTGTAAAATGAATTTTTGGTGAAATCCTAGAAAATGGCCTCAAAATGAAATTCAGACAGTTTCATTAGCTCTTAAATGGTCAAATTAGGCTAGGAGCATATCCCATACATTATATCTTGGCTTGCAAATTTAGCTGTCGAAACCAGTTAATAGTTGAATCAGTTAATGCCCTTGAGAATCATGCTCCAGATGAGAATTTTGATAACATGATTAGCTCTAAAATGTCAATTTTGGTCTAGGATGACCCTTTGTTTAACACCGGAGATATCTGGATGTGATTTGACCCTAGGTCTTTCCATTAAAAGTTGCGTAAAAAGAAGTAGGACCATCACTTTATCGTAGGAAGCTCTGTTGGAAATTCTGACTGCACCATTAGATTCAAAACGTCAAAATTCATAGGGTCACAAAGTTCATTTGCAAAAGTTGGAGTCCGAACGAGCCCAAAATAGTGAAAAGGGAATTGAAAGGTTTGTGAAGAGGGATCCATGGCACTATCTGGTGCCGCCATATGGCGCAACCTGGGGATGCCACATGGAAGATAGGTGGAAGGGATTTGAAAGCAAGTATATATAGCCATTCCAAGGGAAATTTATATATAAATATATGTATATATTTTCTCCAACTTCGCACCATGATTTTGAGTTCATTTTTCATCTAATTTAAGTGATTCGAAAGCCTAGGTGAGTCAGACTTTTGTGAGGAACGCTATAGAAGTTTAGGATTTCAATTTTCACATGAATGTTGAGGTAAAATTATTATTTTTTGTTGATGATATATTGGAAATGAATGAAACCTTTACATTGTGATATCTTAGTCATTTCTCAACAGAATTGAGTGAAATTTGTGACTATATTATTCTATTTTTCAAGAGAAACGTTATGGTATGTTGGGATCTTATTAGTGGGTTGTATTTTTATGAAACTTGAACAAGAAATTATGTAATAAATGTAACTTCATTTTTGAGCTATTTTTTTTGTCTTCTAGGATCTGTTTTGAGCTCAATTTCTGGATATGGACTTGGGGTGATGTAAGGATCATTTTACGAAAGTTGATTTGGCATTTTAGGCGTGGATCGCATTTTTACTCATTTTAGTCGTAATTGATATAAGTCTCACCTATTTCCTAAGATTTTATAGCCAATCAACCGTAATGATCTTGTGACTTATGTTTTGACAGTTGAGCAACATTGAGAAATTTGGGGGAGGAAACCTTGCTGGTTTGATTCAGGACACAAGACGTCATCTGCCAGCTAAGCTACGGTTCCTCTAAACCTTAGATTGAGTCAAAAAACACATGCATATTTGAACTGGAATGTGTCGAAATGTTTTGTTTATGAATCGAGTTGTGGAGTATACATTGTATATGGCTATATATGATCTGTGTATTGTATATATATGATGTCATGGGACATTAGTTGTTTTATTGAGGGTTGTGTTGGCTATAACACCTATACTGTCTGAGTTCTTACACTATCTGGCTACGAGAAGGGCTTAAAAAATTGCTAGATGGGATGAGAACATGTGATAGGTGCGTACAGTAAAACAGAGTCTTGCTTGTATGTGGGCATGGCCTGATATTACTAAAATATGCTCATTTGTGAGGCAGACAAGTGCTTACATGCTACCTTGTGCACTGATTCTAGCATCTATATCTATTCTGAGTACTTGTGGTGTTTAGATTATGGTAAATTTGACTAATTAAATATGATTCTGTGCTGCCATATGACTTATATAATCCTGTATAGCACTGTTATCTATTATGTACAAGTGCTACTAGTTAATGACTGAGAAACACACTTTTTTTGGAAACAATTATCATTGTGCTCCTAAAGGAGCGTTGTGATCTGTGATGCAAGATACGTTGCTACTATGCCATTGACAGGTTAGGGATGGGAGTATGACCTTGTTAGCAAGGTGTAGGTTATGTCCTATGGTCTTTCTGGTTATCAGTGATTAGACACTAGCTATGTGGGTTAATCCTAGGGCTGATACCTGATTTTGAGAAAGGCACATTATTAGTGTGCCGACACATGGTTGCCCTAGGAGATATCATTTGTGGCTGCTAACCTATGATATAATTTTAGTGGGTTTCAACCTTCTTATTATTTAGCCTCTAGGGCCTTAGCTTGGGTTACATCGACGCTACCTATGAGTTGCTTTACACAAAGAAAGGGCCTGGTAAGGGACAATATGGGATAGTGCCCTGGGACACACATATGTTCTGATTTGACTCGTACCTTTATGAGTGTGTATAGCCCATTACTACTTAGTTACGACCAGGAGACTGTGTATTAATTATATTCCGTACTGTGGCTTGATTATGGAATAGATATGACTTTGCTGGGTTTGGTTGTCCCAGATACTTATGATATACCATGACTGTCTATGTCTACTCTGGGAACTTGTGATTGTCGAGATTATGGCATACTTAGCCTTTGCTGGGCATGATTTTATGGTGATTCATGATATATACACACAGACACTCTGATATACTGCTGATAATTATTATTCGCTAGTCTCTTCCATTTGATGCTGGGATATTTGTTATATCTAAGAGAGATGGTTGTTACGGTGGTGTGAGTTGGATCGAGATTGTGGGATACCTAGGTTGAGAGTGTCGCCACCTATGTTTACTTTGGGGATGATATGACTTTGGAGTTCCCGTAGATTAGTTGAGTGAAAGACTGTTCAATACCCCGAGTCCTAGATGACACTCCAAGTTGCTGTTCGAGCATCGGTGGGCACGCTTGAGTATCTAAGTCCTTGGGTTACATGCCCCAAGGTTTCGAGTTCTGGAGGCTATGCCTGAGCGCTAGACTTTGGATTTAGATTCTGATGATCGAGCGCCTGTTGATAGTTAGTTTGGGTTTGAGATCCCGCCTTTTGTTCAGAGAGGGATATGATAAATTGATTATTTTGGGTCTGAGACCCGATTGATAATGGGTCATGGACCTCGTTAGTTACACTTTTGGTCAATGATCTAGCTGATTCCATTTGGGGGTGAGGCCCTATGATTGACATTCTGAGATGAGAGATATTTGCTTATGCTAGGGCAGGTTCTTTCTCCCGTGGTGGATAAGTCCCACCATTACTCATGTATATTTGAGATTGGGTACCACATGTCGGTACAAGGTCGGGGACCCAATTGAGATGTGATTGTTAAGGATAGCCTCGTGATTGATTACCTATAGATCCATATACCTATTTACACCTTGATTGTGCATGGTTGTACCCTCTGGGCTTATGGCGGCTCAGGAGGTGTTCAGGCATAGATACTAGGGCCTTACACCCACGCACAACTGACCCTTGTTTTGGTGATATGGAGAGATGGGCTTTGTGATGATTCTGTTTAGTTCAATGATATTTTGTCAATTAGATTTTGCGCGGGTGTACCTTTCGAGCTTATAGGGGCTCGAGAGGCGTACATGCATAAATATTAGGGCCTTGTACCCGTGTACAATACTATGCCTCAGTTGGGGATAGTTGTGGCATGAGCCTACATATTTTTTGTTAGTTGGTATCGATGTTCATCATTTGGGTTGGTTCAGGTTATCGTTGCTCATTACTTGGGTTGGTTCAGTTATTATTGTTCATCTTCTTGGTTGGCTTAGTTATGGTTTGAGGGTTTACATACATGGTTTTTCCTTGATTTGAGTCTCGATTTGGCTAGACTTGCTGCAGTTCTTTATATTTGACTGTTTTAGATTTACTATATTTCACTCGGTCAGCCAATGATGCCTACGGGTGCCTCTTTCTAGTACTCACCCCCTACATTTCAACTTCTTCCCATGGTGCAGGTCCAAGGATGGACCGTGGCTTCTGAGTTAGGGATTCAGGAGCACACATGAGACTTTTTTTGGGTGAGAACCGGTAGCTCTGGCTACGTTACAATCTCCTTCCTTATGATGGCCATCTTTTGCTTTTCGACATTGGCCTTGTACAGTAGAGTTATATATTTGTAGGTCTACTCCTTGTTTTGTATTTTATTATGGTTATTAATATGTGAATATGATATGTCCTTGCATCTATTGTAGCTATGTACCATTGACTTTCAGGTTTTGGGTAGGCTACAGTTTATTATGTTGTTATATTGGTTTGGCCTGACTACAAATCTAGGACAGGTGACCTGGGTTTGGGTAATTGGCTTGCCTGTGGGTGGAATCGATTAGGCGCTATCATGACCGAGATCGAGTTGTGACAAGTTGGTATTAGACCTTAAGATTCACTGGTTTCAGCTGTACAAAGCTACCTTCTAGTAGAGTCCCGTGAATGAGTGCGGAGACGTTTGTGGCTTATCTCCAGGAGGCTACGGGATGTTTAGAAACTTTCCTTTGTTGTTGATTTTTGTTATGCATCTAGTCAATAGTTCTCCGATTTCAAAGAATTTAGAGCTGTTCATTCCTTTGCATGGATTTTACGTAGAGGTCAAACTCTAGGCAGGGGAAGTGTTGCATCATAAGTCCCAGATAGAGAGCAGCTCAAAGCCTGTTGAGCAGTGGGGGGATGCCCTTATGTTTTGATAGTTGGATAAGGAGTCTTAGAGACAAGCTTAGTGATCTGTTACTTGGTTGATGATAGCTATGCATGTACTATAGGATATGTTATTGGGGCTGGAATTCTGTGATATGTTTATCTGTATGTCAACTGCTACTTAAATGTTATGTAGGCTGTTATCACCCCTAATAGAGATTTCAAAGGCGAGATAAGTTGCATCTGAGGTAGTGCTAAGCATTAGTGCTGTCGGTATATCAATATTCAATTATTTAACTGTTGGTTTGACCTGTTAGGTTTCCTAATGTGGATGGGTATGCTATACTTGATGAGATTCTGAATATTTATTGGCTATGTTACAATTATACCCTATTAGAGATAAATGTAAGCCAAAACCCTGTGATTTATGCATTTGACCTTTTCGATATTTGATTATGGGAGTAGGTAGTCTGATACTGGTGTACATCATATTTGAGAGGTCGACTATCAATTATACCCCTAGCTATACTTTTATGACTCAATGGTTATTATTCAGTTGATATGCGGTTTTCCTGATTCTTGGGTGACTGGATTATGAGATAAATGCTATTGAAAGGCCCAAGAATGTGTTTCGAAAATGCCCATAATAGTAATTTTTTTATATCTCAAAATCTGTGCTTGATATCAAAAATCGACTTAATATTCTTGATTCGGATTTTAAAAGACCCGTAGCGAAAAGCAATTTTTGCCAACTTTTCGCAAAGCAGTGGCCATTCGCATTGGCTCCGTGATGCGGACCTGGTGGGGAGCAGTGTTATCACTTCCTTAATTTCCTGTTTTCGCCGAAGGCATTGTGGTCTTGGCCTTATGCCCATTTATGCGTAAAAACACCTCTACTTAGCCATTTTTAACTCTATATCACTCAAGACACTATCAAAACCCTCTCGAAGACAACCAAATATTTCATCCAAATTCAAGTGTCCTAAGCTTTAGTTCGGATCTCAAGAACTCCATTCAAGCATCAAGTCTTCTTCAAGTCTACATTAAGAATACCAAGTTTGAGGTATGTGGGTTTCATCCATTGGGTCCTTTTACCCATGGAGCCTAATCTTCCTATTTTATGAAAATTGCAAGTTTTAAAGTTTTATTATCTATGTGTATCTTTTATTATGGATTATAAGCATGAAATATGTTGGGGTTTTATGAAATATTAATTAAATATGCATGCCTATCTATCTCAAGCTTATACTATGAGTTGGTTTTGTCTGATGAGACTATATATGTTTTGAGCTATGAAGCTATGATCTATTATGTGATTTGATGATGGATTTCAAGGTATCTTACATGAAGGTTTTAAAATATTGTCACCCCCAAAGTCCCGTTAGGGAGGACTGACGCCCATTGTGGATAAGGCTCGGGAGAACCAACCTGTATCCATGCGCTTTCTATACATATTATAAGGGATTTCTATATTTGACATGCCTTTA
>JAPFFP010000008.1:9237202-9256021 GCA_026153255.1 Solanum medicagineum | reverse complement strand
GATATTGTGGCCCATTTATACTACTAAACATGGGCCAAGGCTACCCCTTACAACGGACTTAACTCGTAATCAAACCTAGACAATTCCGACGTCAAGTCTCGTCTCCGTTTAATTCGCGAACTTAAGCTAAGCAAGCTGCTGAGTCACCTATTAGCTTACAAGTCCTACAAGCACCTCAAATCTCTCACTTCATTTTAATGTCGTAATCTCCTTAATTCGACGTAAAACACATATATCCTCGATCCCCTTAAGCGTTAGACGCACGTATAGCCCATTAACACAAGATTCACGCACTTTTGAAATTTAGCGTCACTTGCCCCTTTCATGTCATGTTTCCTTTAAATTGAGCCAATATTGTAAAGTGTGGGGTGTTACATAGTGATATGGATTTGTCCTTTTTGATGACCTATGCTGAACAAATGGAGGAGAAAAAATTGAGGAAGAGGAGGAGTAATGAGGCTAAGAGGGTCTGTTTTGAAGGAAAATTCCAAAGTCGAAATGGTGGCCAATTCCATCAAGGCCAAGGGTCTTCTCATGCATCTAATAAGAGGGTTGCCAATGACTTACCAAGGGCCCAAGGTGTTGGGAGTGTGGATCCTAATGGTGGGTGTCCAAAATATGGTAGGGGTCATAGTGGCCAGTGCTTGAGAGATACTAATACTTGTTATGGTTAGGGGGAAGTTGAGCATAAGGTGATGGATTTCCCTTGAAATCACAACAAGGGCAAGGAGGTTCATCCACAAGGTGCTAATGCGATTCCTTTGGGTAGAGGTGGTCGACAAGATGGTGCCCTAAGGAACAATCGGTTCTATGCATTCCAAGGGAGGCAAGGGGTTGATGAGGTCCCCGATGTCGTCACTGATATGTTAAAAGTCTTTGATTTTGATCTTTATAGATTGATTGATCCGGGTGCCACTCTTTCTTTTTGTTATCCCTTTTGTTGTCAAAAAGTTTCACTGTTGAGCCCGAATTGTTGTGTGAGTCTTCTGAGGTGTCTACTCCTATTGGTGCATCTATTGTTGCTGGAAAGGTGTATAGAAATTATCCCATTTGCATTTTGCATTAGATATTGCCTTGTGATCTTGTTGAGTTGGAAATGGTAGATTTTGATGTTATACTTGGGATAGATTGGTTGCAAGCATACTATGCCTCTATTGATTGTAGAGCCAGTAGGGTCAAATTCCAATTCCCAAATGAACCCTTCTTGAGTGGGAGAGTCATAATGTGGTAGTCAAGGGTAGATTCATCTCTTGCATTAAATCCCATAAGTTGATCTCTAAGGGGTGTCTCTATCATCTTGTGAGGGTTAGGGATGTGGATTCCAAGACCCTTCCTATTGAGTCGGTTCCGATTGTAAATGAGTTCCTTGATGTCCTTCCAAATGACCTTCCCGATGTTCCTCCCAAATGAGAAATAGATTTTGGTATAGACCTCCTTCCCGATACTCAACCTATTTCTAATCACCCTTACCATAAGGCCTCGATGGAGTTAAAGGAGTTGAAGGAGCAATTGAGGGATTTGTTGGAGAAGAGTTATACTAGTCCTAGCTAATCACCTTGGGGTGCATCAGTGTTGTTTGTGAAGAAGAAGGATGGGTCCCTTAGAATATGTATTGACTACCGGCAACTCAATAGGGTCTCCATAAAGAATAAGTATCCTCTTGCAAGGATTGATGAATTGTTTTACCAATTGCAAGGGGCTAGTCACTTCTCTAAGATTGATCTTCGCTTCGGGTACCATCAAGTAAAGGTGAGGGAGTGTGATATTCCAACGACGGCCTTTCGAACTAGGTATGGGCATTATGAGTTTGTTGTGATGTCTTTTGGGTTGACTAGATCTTATGAATAGGGTCTTCAAACCCTACCTTGATTCATTTGTTGTGGTCATCCAACTTTAGAAGCATCACAAAACACAATAAATCCTTCTAGCCCTTCCGGTAGTGAGGAATAGCATATAGGCCATTTCAGGGTAGTGCTACAAAGATTAAGGGAAGAGAAGTTGTATGCCAAGTATGAAAAATGTGATTTTTGGTTAAAAGAGGTTGCCTGCCTAGGTTATGTAGTGTCAGGGGATAGTATTAAGGTGGATCCTAAAAAGACGGATGTGATTAGAAATTGGCCTAGACCATTGACCCCTTCGGATATTAGAAGCTTCTCGGGCTTAGCAGGTTACTATCGGAGGTTTGTGAATGGGTTCTCTTCTATTGCTTCTCCTATAACCAAGTTGACTCAAAAGAAAGCCAAATTTGTGTGGACCGATGAGTGTGAAAAGAGTTTCCAAACATTGAAACATAAGCTTGTGTCCGCTCCTATATTGTCACTACCGGAAGGGCTAGAAGGATTTATTGTGTATTGTGATTCTTCTAGAGTTGGATGGGTTATGTGTTGATGCAAAATGGTAAGGTGATAGCCTATGCTTCTAGGCAACTCAAAGTACATGAAAAAAATTATCCTACTCATGATCTTGAACTATCCGACGTGGTATTTGCATTAAAGATTTGGCGTTACTATTTGTATGAGATGCATGTTGGTGTGTTTAACGACTATAAGAGTCTTCAATATGTCTTCACTAAAAAAGATCTCAACTTGAGACAAAGAAGGTAGCTAGGACTTCATGAGGACTATGATATTAGTGTGCATTATCATCCCGATAAGGCTAATATGGTGGCCGATGTTTTGAGTAGGGTGTCCATGGGTAGCCTAGCACATGTTGATGATGGAGGCAAAGGGGTGGCTAGGGAGGTCCATCGGTTGGCTAGATTGTGAGTTAGGTTAGAAGAGGCGGATAATGGGGGTGTCGTGGTATTTGACGGCTCTAAATCTTCATTGGTTTAGGAGGTGAAAGCTAAGAAAGATCTTGATCCTGCTTTGTTGAATTGAGGCCATTGGTAAAAGATGGAGGTTTTGTTCTAAGGGGGAGATTATGCCCTTCGGTACCAAGGTAGGTTGTGTGTGCCTTGTGTTGATGGCTTGAGAGAAAAGATTCCTGATGAGGTCATGGTTCTTCCTATTCTACTCACCCCAGTTCTACTAAGATGTATGGAGATTTGAGAGAGGTGTATTGGTGGGGAGGTATGAAGAAAAACACTACTAAATTTGTTTCCGGTTGTCATAGTTGTCAACAAGTCAAAATTGAGCACCAAAGGCCAGATGGCCTAGCACAAGACATAGAGATTCCTACTTGGAAGTGGGAAGAGATTAAGATGATTTTGTGGTTGGGTTGCCCAAGACTAGAAAGAGTTTTGATTCCATTTGGGTTGTGGTTGATAGGATGACGAAATTGGCTCACTTTCCACCGGTTAAGAACACATATGGGGCTGAAGATTATGCAAGGTTTTACATTCATGACTTGGTGAGGTTTCATGGGGTTCCTTTGTCAATCATATTGGATCGTGGTTCTTAATTTATTTCACATTTTTGGAGGTCCTTTAAAAGGGGTCTTGGGACAAAAGTTAAACTTAGTACGACTTTTCACCCTCAAACGGATGGCCAAGCCGAAAGAACTATCAAAATCCTTGAGGATATGCTTAGGGCTTGTGTATTAAAGCTTAAGGGTAGTTGGGATGATCATCTTCCATTGATTGAGTTTGCCTATAACAATAGCTATCTTTCTAGCATCGGTATGGCTCCTTTTGAGGCTCTCTATGGTAGACGTTGTAGATTACTGTTTGGGTGGTTTGAGGTTTTCCAGGTGGCTTTGTTGGGACCAAATCTAGTTATGGAGGCTGGTGAAAAGGTTAGGATGATTAGAGAAAGGTTGAAGACGGCCCAAATTCGCTAAAAGTCCTATGCCGATGTGAGGAGAAGGGATCTTGAATTCAAAGTTGGTGATTGGGTTTATTTGAAGGTGTCACATATGAAGGGTGTGGTTCTTTTTGTTAAGAAAGGCAAGTTGATTCCAAGATATGTGGGTCCTCATAGGGTAATGAGAAGGATTGGCAAGGTAGCTTATGAGTTGGAGTTGCTTAGTGAGATGGGTTTGGTTCATCCGGTCTTTCATGTATCCTTGTTGAGGAAATGTGTGGGAAACCCTAATGTTATTGTGCCTCTTGATATTGTGGGTATTGCTGAAGAAAATTTGACTTATGAAGAGGTTCCGGTTCAAAATTTGGATAGACAAGTGAAGAGGTTGAGGAACAACGATGTGGCTTCCATTAAGGTCCTTTGGAGGAATCAACAAGTTGAAAGTGCTACTTGGGAGGCCGAAGAGGACATGAAAAAGTGATATCCTTACCTTTTCCACTCCACTCAACCAAAAGAAATTAACTTAAGTCTCCTATGTGATTTCAAGTGTAAGTTCAGCCCATGACATTTGCATGCATTCATGTTTAGATTGACAAGTTCTTGATGATTTTACACTTATGTGTCATATTCTTGAAATGATGTTTAAGCACATTGTTGCATCCTTATGTGGGTTAAAATTACCACGTTTATGTCTCTCTTATACCTTTCTTTGACATTCGGTGATGATTGTTCCCAAGGGGGAGATATTGAAAAGACCCCAAAAAATGCCCGAAAATGTGCCTCGGAAGTGCCCAAAATCGTAATTTTCATATATCTCAAAATTCATGCGTGATATCGAAAATCCAACTTCATATTCTTGATCAGGAGGTCAAATTGAGTGGCAAATAGGTTTAACCCTGATTTGAGAGAAAACAAAATGCAATTTCAATTTTCAAAACAAATCCATATCCAGTGTTGATCCGCGCCCCTGGCGCGACATGGCTAGGGCGCGGACTAACGTTATGTTTGCCTAGTTTTGTTGATTCAGTCCAACGCCTTTGGGTCTTGGGCATAATCCTTCCCATGCGTGAAAACACCTATACTTAGCCATATTTTATGTTCATATCATTCAAGACATTCCCATATACTCTTTCAAACACTTAGACAATATTTTATCTCAAAATTTAAGTGTCCCAAAACTCATCCGGATCTTAGGGTTTTCGTTCAAACTTCAAGTCACCATTTCAAATATTCTTCAAGAATTCTCTAAAGTCAAGGTATGTGGGTTTGGACCATTAGGTCCTTTCACCTATGGTGCCCAAGCTTCAATTTTACCTAAATTGCATGATTTAAAGTTGATTTACTCATGGGTGTTACTTACTATGAATTTCAGTGCACACTATGTTGGGGTTTCGTGAAACTGTGATTGTTTTAACATGTTTTGAACTATGAATCTAAGATCTATTGTGAGATTTGATTAAGGGTTTTGATATATATTGTTTGAGGGTGTTACAAGTATCTATTGATGGTTTTACACTTAATTTTCTAGCCTGATTCTACTCTTGAATTCTATGGTTTTACATAAGAACTACACACCCGCCAAGTGTTTGATAAAATGTCTAGTTATGATTTCTTGAAGAATTGAAGGCCCAATGCATGTCTTATGAGTTGAACGACTATATGATGAAGAAAGGAATGTATGTATATGATATTATCTCTATAATGTTAGGAATTGACCAAGCCTCACTCGAGAGGTTGTAGGCCCGGGTAACCATGTTGAGGGGTTTGTACCTCGATGATTCCACTCTTGAATTCTATGGTTTTACATAAGAACTACACACCCGCCAAGTGTTTGATAAAATGTCTGGTTATGATTTCTTGAGGAATTGAATGCCCAATGCATGTCTTATGAGTTGAATGACTATATGATAACAAAAGGAATGTATGTATATGATATTATCTGTATAGTGTTAGGAATTGACCAAGCCTCACTCGAGAGGTTGTAGGCCCGGCTAACCATGTTGAGGGGTTTGTAGCTCGATTACCTCGCTCGGGAGGTGGTAGGCCCGTGCAACCATGTTGATGGGTTTGTACCCTGATAACCAGGTTAAGGGGTTTGTACCACATCAACCATGTTGAGGGGTTTGTACTTCACCAACCACATTGAGGGGTTTGTACCTTATTCGCCTCTCTAAAGAGGTGGTAGGCCTTGTATATTCACTATTAGTAGTCTCTCCTAACACATATATTATATTCTATGTAAGCATGATTTACGTCAAGCATCTTCCATGCATGTCATATTGTTATATGCTACTCATTGCCTATCGTTATGCATTTCAATTGTGTTGCTTATCTCTTGTTGCATTGCATCCTACATACTTAGTACATTCAAATGTACTAACGCATACTCTATGCCTATATGATGTCACCATATAGGAACTGGAACCCCGCTTGAGCATCTTCCTCCATGTGGCTAGTATGATTTCTCTCAAGCTATTCGGTGAGTCCTCCATTCCGGGGATGATGTTTATGATCTCATGCTATGTTCTAAGACTATCTTTCTTTTATGTATGTATTAACTATGAGGGTGAGCCCAGTTGCTTGTATTGGCCCCCATTCTTATCTATGTAATAGAGGTGTTGTTGGAAATGTTATGTATTGAGCCTTGACTCTCTCATTTGATGTTTATGTTATGAAAGCTTTCCTTTAGTCCCTTGCCCCAGTTTCTAATTCAATTATGTTGTTTAATTTCTTTCGCGACCAATGATGTGTAATGATATGTCAAGAGGCTTGTTTAGGGTCCCTTTGGGTTCTCCATTCACCATGTCACGTCTAGGCCCTAGGCTTGGGTTGTGAAACTTTGTATCCGCCGGTAGTGGTGGTAACACAATAGCTCCAGTCACATCCATAGCCATAGGGTTCAGCCTATATTGATTCCACTTTCGGTGTTAAAGTCCTGTGGCTGTGGAGAAATGTCCTGAAGAGGAGGTGGGTTTTCATTGTTGGCATTCTTATTCTCATTCCAATTCAGAGCTGCATTTGCCATGTTCTTGACAATATCTTAGGTCATTCTTCTCAGTCTTCTCCGGATCTCTGGGTCAAATGGAGTCTAGCGTATGCCTCAACTTTGTATGTTAGGCATACACTAAACTTATACCCTGAAAGAAAGCAAAAAAAAAAAACAAAACATAAAATGAGGGAAATAAGGATAAATTTCCAAATTACATGAATTAGAAAAGTCTAGTTGTATTCCCCGACAATGACGCCAAAATCTTAATGTTGCCCAAGCTACACCTCTTATATTAGGATAAAATGGTCGTTGTCAAGATATAGAACCTAACCAAGGTTAGGGTCAAACTCAAGGGAATATGGTAGACTAAGAAGAATTCAATTTTTCAATTCGGTTTTATTAACCAACTTATCTCCCCAAGGGGGGGAGGGGGTTTAATTCCACTAGTAAAAATAACTCTAAACAAAGACATCTGTTTAACCAATATGAAAAGAAACTAAGGTATTGTGTTTCCCATGATTCCCTAACTTAGTATCATCAGATAATCGAATTCTTTTCTAGTGTGTAACATACAAAATGGTAAGTTAAGTTCACCAAACACTTTGGCCTAGGCGAGAGGTGAATTTCACTATGTGATTAGGTTCATCCCCACAGTGCGACATTACTAACCCTTACCTATTGTCCCAGTACAACCTCCCCTTGGCCAGTTCGATTGTTTTGACGAGAAACATCAATCGAATCCTGTTAATTAATCTCTTTTCCTATTGATTACCACCTTGATCAAGTCAGTAACACCAGGCGGGTTCTAATATTAGCCATCATTAGAAAGCATTCAAAACAAAGAGAATTTATTAATACATGCATGCACAATTTTCAAGTATTACGAATTATTCGATTTTACTTTGTTAGTTCTTTGTGGTTCCCACAACTTTAGTTGTGGATTTAGCTACTCATGATTAGTTTAAATATAAGACTTGTGAATTTGGATAACATAATTGAGTACTTACACAATTAAATTAAGCACAAGAAAAATCCAACTCTTCAATGAGAATTGCAAGAGTGTAATTACAAGATGAAATTAAAGCTTACAAGAGTTTCTCAAACCCTCCAATGTTTTTCTTCTAACTCTCCTTAACTCCTTAAGAAAAGTAACCTAAAAACCTATTTATAGTGTTTAAAATACAAATCCAAAACAAAATAAGACAAATGGGTAGGTAGGCTCCACGATGTGCTCTATGGGTTGTATAGTGATTTACGGCTCGTAGTCAGGCTTTCGTAAACTGTTGATTGGATTTTGGACTTGGCTTCTGCAACACCCCTCTACGGTCCGTAGGGGGTTTCATCAGATGGAATTTCAGAAAGTCCTCCATCTCTGATTTTCAGGGTACGAGATTAGGTCTACGACTTATAATGTCTTATATGCCTCATCTACATGTTCATTGACCCAACTTCAGAAATACACCCTTTACTGGAATTGCACACGAAACCTCCTTCACAATTTGTAGAATGCTCTACGGCCCGTAAAGCGTCTCGTGGACCTTCAAATTCAGCAACTTTTGCATATTTTTCCCAAACATTATCCAATCCTGAAATCCTGCAAATCAAACACAAAAACACATCAAACCTACTAGCATCGCATTGAGAACAAACAAATTCCAAGTTTAAAGCATCAAAAGTGTTGTCTTTTTACAACACATCACCCATATGGCTCGTGAAGTGACACACGACCTGTACAGAGTCTCCTTCTGGCTTGGCTTAGATAAAATCATGACTGGATAGTTGGGGCATTTTCCAAGGCTCCTTCCACTGCCAGTGGTAAGGACCATGGCTCTTGGGAGGTCCCTTGGAGGGCCACTAAGCCTCAACTGCTTCCTTAAACCACCAAAAGTCATACACACGCATTCCCCATGGCTCACACACCTCTGGAAACTTTTTATGCATTGAAAGGTCTCACGAAGTTCAATTCCTTACATTATCTCTCCTTTGGGAACATTCGTCCCCAAATGTGCTAGAACATGGCTTGAAAAGCTTGACTTGAATATGAAACATTCCAACATGAAGACACAATGCATAATTCATTACTTCAAAATCATAAAGTCATTAAAACTCATGTCAAAACATCTTTTAAATCATTTTCGTGCACATATATGCATGCCATATCATGGAACAAAAGAGTGAAAGAATTAGGACCATAGAGAATAGGAAGAACCTAATACCTTATGCTTGAGTAGATTTGAAAAGATAAGGGTATCGACTCATCATGTTCGACTCTGCCTCCCAAGTAGCACTCTCGACATGTTGATTCCTCCAAAGCACTTTAACCAAAGCCACATCCTTGTTGTGAAGCCGCTTCACTTGTCTATCCAGAATCTCAATCGGAACTTCCTCATAGGACAAGTTCTCTTCGACTTCAACACCCTCTAAAGGCATAACTGAACTAGGATCACTAATCAATTTCTTCTACATAGACACAAGGAAAATCAGGTGGATAGAACTCAAATTCAGAGGCGAATCCAATCTATAGGCCACTTTCCCTATCTGCTCAACAATCTCAGATCTACACAGTGGGGACTTAATTTGAACTTCTTACCAAACACATTATACTCTTCGTGGGTGAAACCTTCATATACACCCAATCACCAATAAGAAACTCAAGATCCCTCTTTCTAACATCCGAATAAGACTTTTGGCAACTTTGAGCTGTCTTTAACCTCTCCCTAATCAACTTCACCTTTTCCATGGCCTTTAACACTAAATATGGTCCAATCAAAGCCATCGCTCCCAACTCAAACCACCCCACCAGAGATCTATACCTTCTACCAGGTAAGGCCTCAAATGGTGTCATACTAATGCTAGCATGAAAGCTATTGTTGTAGGCAAACTCGATAAGTGGTAGATTATCATACCTATTACCCCTGAATTCCAACACAAAATCCCTCAACATGTCTTCCAAGGTTTGAATTGCCCTCATGGCTTGCCCATCAATTTGGGGATGCAAACGATACTTAACTTCACCTTAGTACAAAGCCCTCTTTGAAACAATTTCCAAAAGTGAGAAGTAAATTGAGTACCACTATCTGATATAATTGACCTAGGCACATTATGTAACCTCACCAACTCTTGAATATACAACTTTGCATGATCTTTAGCATTGGTGGTAGTCTTGATCAATACGAAATAAGCTGATTTAGTCATCCTATCGACGATAACCCAAATTGAATCAAATTACATTTGGGTATAGGGTAAACCAACCACAAAATCCATATTCACATCTTCCCACTTCCAAGTAGGAATCTCAATATCTTGAGCCAACCCACTGGGCCTTTGATGTTCTACCTTCACTTGTTGACAATTTGTACATTCAGATAAAAACTTGGCTATGTCTTTCTTTATACCATGGCACCAATACACTTCCCTCAAATCTCAATACATATTAGTAGATCCCAGATGTATGGAATAATAAAAGTTTTGGGCTTCACTCGTGATCACATTTCTAGCGCATTAACATCCATAACACATAATCGATCTTGATACCGAAGCACACCATCTCCTTATTAGGAGAGAACCTCTACCTTATTTTCTGCAACCAACTTCTCTAACTCAACTGGGCATGGGTCTAAATCTTGTTCAGCCTTGACATAACTAACCATAGAAGACTCAGCCCCATTCTGAACATGAACACCACTATCAATTGAGCTAGCCAATCTAACACCCAATCTAGTCAAACGGTGAACTTCTTTTACTAACTCTTTCTTCCCTTCATCAACATAGGCCATACTCCCCATACATAGCCTACTAAGAGCATCAACTACAACATTTTCCTTAAAGATAATATTGAACACTCATGTTATAATCCTTAAGAAGTTCCAACCACCTTCTTTAACTCAAGTTAAGATCTCTTTGGGTGAACATATATTGCAAGCTCTTGTGATCCGTCAACATATCAACATGAACCCCATTAAATAGTGTCTCCAAATCTTCAAAGCAAACATTATAGCTGCTAGCTTAAGATCATGAGTCGGGTAATTATACTCGTGTGCCTTCAATTATCTCGAAGCATAAGCTATCACCATACCATGTTGCATAAGCACACAACCCAACCCAATCCAAGAAGCATCATAATACACCAAAAACCATCTAAGCCATCTGGTTCAAAACAGAAGTTGATGTAAGTCGATATGTCAAAGTCTAAAAGCTCTTCTCACATTCATCCGACCATACAAACTTGGCCTTCTTTTGAGTCAACTTAGTAAATGGAGATGCAATGGATGAGAAACTTTCAACAAACCTCCTATAATAACTAGCCAACCCAAGAAAACTTCGAATATTCGAAGAAGTCAATAGTCTAAACCAATTCTTCACAGCCTCAGTCTTCTTTGGGTCAGCCTTAATACCATCACCAGATATCACGTGACTAGGAAAAGCTATTTAACCCAACCAAAACTCACAGTTATTGAATTTAGCGAACAACTTCTTCTCTCTCAAAATCTAAAAAACCAAGCTCAAGTGATCTATATGCTCCTGCTCACTTTGGGAATAAATATGAAAATCATCAATGAAGACAACCACAAAACTATCAAAAATTGACTTGAATACTCGATTCATAAGATTCATAAACACAGGTGGAGCATTAGTCAACCCAAATGAGATCACAACAAATTCAAAATAGCCATATCTAGTTTGAAAAGACATTTTGGGAATATCACAATCCCTTACCCTCAGTTGATGATAACCGAAATGGATGTCGATCTTTGAGAAATAAGTGGCCCCTAAAAGTTGATCAAATAAGTTGTCGATCTTTGACAACGGGTATTTATTCTTGATAGTTACCTTATTTAGTTGCCTTAATCAATGCACATCTGAAGATACCCATCATTCTTTCTTACAAATAATATCGGAGCACCTCATAGTGATATACTTGGTCTAATAAAGCCTTTGTCTAACAAGTCCTTCAATTGATCTTTCAACTCTTTTAACTCAGTCGGTGCCATACGATAAGGAGGAACAGAAAGAGGTTGAGTATCCGGGAGGAGATCTATGCCAAAATATACTTCCTTTTTAAGAGGAATACTAGGCAAATCTTCAGAAAATATTTGAAAACTCATTAACCACCAAAACCAATTCAAAAGTAGGTGGCTCAGACTCCACATCTCTAACACTCACAATATGATAGATGCAACCGTTAGAAATCATCTTTTGGGCCTTGAGATAAGAGATAAGTCGACCCCTAATAGCAAAATCACTACCCTTCCATTTAACAACAGGCTTATCCTAAAGTTGGAATTTGACCTTTCGGGTTCTACAATCAATAGAGGCATCTGAAGCATGCAGCCAATCCATCTCGAGAATAATATCAAAATCAAACATCTCAAGTTCCAAAGATCACATGGAAGGACTTTATGCAAAATAGAGATAGGACAACCCTGGTAGGCTCTTTGGGCAACAATAGACTCACCTATAGGAGTATAACTGAAAAGGGGTCCCTTAAAATATCAGGACTCAATCCAAACTTAATAGCCAAGGGAGGAGTCACAAAAGATAAATTTGCACCCAGATCAAGCAAAGCATAACCATTAAAATCAAAGACTTTTATCATACTAGTCACTACATCTGGAGCCTTTTCTACCTCCTGACAAGCATGCAATGCATAGAACCTATTATTTCCGAGGGAACCACCTTGAGTACCCATTGGTTGGACTTGATCACCTTGATCCATTTGACCCTGACCTTTCTTGGCAGCCTTGGGATAGTTAGCAATCTTGTGGCTCGGATCGCCATACCCAAAACAAGCACCCAAATCCTTCCAACATGTACCTGAGTGATTCTTCCCACATCTGCCACACTGAAGAGGTAATGTTCTACCTCCCACCTGTGCCTTGGGAGGAGGCACCCTACCATTGGCAACCCTTGCATTAGTACCTTGGCCTTGTTGGTAGCAACCATATCCACCACCACTCCTAGAGTTGGAGAACCCACCATCATAACGGGCTCCCTTGGACTCATTCACCGTCTTCTCCTTGAGCTTCTCCCCTTCAATCTATTCAACATAAGTCATAAACATGGATATATTCGCGTCCTTAATAAGCATAACCGTAAGACATTCTTTCACCATCAAATTAGAGATCCTAGAAATAAACTTGTGCATTTTTGCAAGCAGGTCAGTCACTAGCATAGGAGCATACTTTGAGAGCTTTGTGAATTTGATGGCATATTCCCTCACACTCATTCCACCTACTTGAGGTTGATAAATTATGTCATTTTGGTCTCTCTAAGCTCAAAAGGTAAGAAATGGTCCAGAATGGAAAACTTGAACTCTTCCAAACTAACCCCATCATCACTAATCCTCTCCATCAACCATTGTGTGTACCACACTTGAGCCACATCCTTCAACTGATAGGTAGCTAGTTAAGCTTTCTCTTCTGAAGTAGGCCTCATGAAAGTCAACATTTTAAAGAGTTCATCAATGAAGTTCTGGGCATCCTCATCAGCTTTTGAACGATAAAAGTTCGAAGGATTCATCTAGGTAAATCTCTCACTCTAGCAGCTAGAGTTGGAGCATGAGTAGGATGATTAGCCTGCCTAGCCTGATTGGTCACCACATGGACAAGTATGATAAAGGCCATCCATAATTCATCTTGGATAACCGACTCTCCCACAGGCTCTTGGGGAACTTTGTCCTCATTAGCCGAGGCCTGCATTGGTAGAGGGGCTCTTCTCGGAGGCATCTTCTATATGTCATGACCCAAAGTAGGGCCTAGATGTGACACGGCGAATGGGCAGCCTGAAGGGTCCCCTATCAAGCCTCTTACCTTGTCATTATACATCATTGGTCGCGAAAGCATGTAAAAAGGCATAAAGTAAGAATAAGGGGTAAGGGACTAAGGGATAGCTTTCAAAATATCACCATCAAGAGATAAAGAGTCTAAGCTCAAATTGTGGATACATAACTTATCCAACAAACACATCTAAATACATATACAAGAACGGCGGCCAAGACAAGGTAACTGGGCTTACCCTCATAGTCAAAATGAATATAAAGTAAAGTGTCTCAATACAAGATAATAGAACATAAACGAAAGTCCTCGGAATGGAGGTCTCAGCAACTAGCTTGAGTAGCACTGAACTAGCCACGTGGAGGGGGAGGAAGATTAACTTGGGCACCAGTTCCTACATGGTGATATCATATAGGCAAGAGTATTTGTTAGTACGTTTGAATATACTAAGTATGTGGGATGCAATGCAACAAGAAATAGGCATCATGATCAAAATGCATAGCAATAGGCAATGGGCATATTACAGCAAAATGGCATGTATGAACATTACTAGAGTAAATCATCCTTAAATAACTCATGCTCATATAAGGTATCATATGTGAAGAATAGAGCAAGCTAGATTTCCAAGGTAAAACCCCTTGAGGTTAGTGATGATGCCGCCCCATCACTTTGGTGGTGAACTACTAACCATTCACTCGGTTCGTGATAATGCCACCCCATCACCTAGGTTGAGAGGTACTAACCCTTCCCTCTATTGGTGATAATGCTGCCCTATCACCTAGGTGGAGGAGTATTAACCTTTCCCTCGGTTGCTGATAATGTCGCCCCATCAACTAGGTGGAGAAGTACTAACCCTTCCCTCAGTTGATGAGTACTAGCCCCCATCTCAGTTACTGATGATGCCGCCCCATGACTAGGTGGAGAAATACTAACCCTTCTCTCGGTTAATGAGTACAAAACCCCATCTCGGTTATCCGGGTTCTTAGACCCCCCCCCCGGATTGGGCATGGTCTAGTGCAACACTTTATATAGAATTCATTATGAATATTATCTCATTTCATCATCATAACATCAATCATATCATATCTCATGCTTTGGACCTTCATTTCCACAATAAACCCTAGCTGGACATTTTATCAAACACTTGGAGAGTTATGTAATGGGGGTAAAAGACCATGAAATTTAGAGATGAAATCATGTAAGAAAATCTATTGCAACACTCCAAGACGTTCACATCAATACCCCTCATCAAATCCAACATTAGATCCAAGATCTAGAGCTCAAAACATGCTAAAACAACCATACTTTCAAGAACATAAATACTGTTCAGTAACTTTCTCAATATACAAGACCCACATGTAAAATCCACTTTAAATCATGCAATATAAGTAAAAAGAGGGTTTAGGAACCATGGGTGGAAGGACCCAATGGTTCAACACCACATACCTTGACTTTGGAGAACCCTTGAAGAAGATTGGAAATGGAGATTTGAAGCTTGAGTGAGATCCTTGATGAAATCCTTAAGGTTGGTCTTGAATTTGAGACTTGAATTGAGGAGCAAATATTTGGCTAAGTGTCTTGGTGAGTATTCGGGAATGTTTAGGGTGATGTGAGGGTGAAATAAGACTAAGTATAGGTAAAAACACATTTGGAAAAACTTAGTCCCAACACTTAGAAAAATCTGGAAGGACTACAAAAAATAGTGCAGAATTTACACCTCTCCAAGTCGCGGAGAGGTCGCGGACCCTCACTGGAAATTGCACCAAGTGCAAATTTCATAAATCGATTCGTTTGCTTAAAATCAAGGTTAGACCCTTTTCCCCCTAATTTGGACCTCCTGAACAAGAATATGAAGTTAGATTTTTTGAAATAAAAACAAACTTTTAGATATACGGAAAACAAGATTCCGGGCACTTTCGAGGCACGTTTTTGGGCACTTTTTGGGGTCGTTACAATATCTCCCTCTTGGGAACATCCATCTCTAAATATAAAAGGGACATATAAGAAAAGAGTGATCATCAACAAATCAGCCTTTGAAATAAAAACAAACTTTTAGATATACGAAAAACAAGATTCCGGGCACTTTCGAGGCACGTTTTTGGGCACTTTTTGGGGTCGTTACAATATCTCCCTCTTGGGAACATCCATCTCTAAATATAAAAGGGACATATAAGAAAAGAGTGATCATCAACAAATCAGCCCCAAGAAGAATGCAACATTACATTAGAAACACCATTTTCAAGATCTTAACATAAGTGTAAAATCATCATAAACTTGCCAACTTAAACATGAATGCACATGAATGACATAGGGGCTGAAACATAGGACTTGGAATCATAGAAAGGAATTGACATGTCATCATAAGCTTGAGTAGAGTGAAAGAGATATGGATATTGCTCCTTCATGTCCGCAACGGCTCTCCGAGAAACACATATGAATAGGCAACTCTTCAAAAGGGCCTTGACGGACACTACATCATTATCAATCAATCAATTTCTCCACTCATATATCCAACACCTCACCCACAACTTCAAAGAGTTCTATAGCACTAGGGTCACCAACACATCCCCTCAATCTAGAAGCATGACAAACTGGATAAATCATACCCCTACCATAGGCTATTCTCCAAACTTATACAACTTTATCAACCTCCCTCTACGCTCTATAAGGACTCAAAATCCTCAACTCAATTGTCAATCTTAAATACACCTAACCTACTTGGTACCATAACTGCCATCTCCCCCTTAAGAGACAACCTCCACTCTATCATTCTCTCACCCAAAGCTTCCAACTCTAATAAGACTGAAATCAAGGCCTTGCCTAATCTAGTCCTCTTAACCCAAGAAGATTTGGAACCATCAAGAACACTATACTACCATTCTCAACTTCCTTCAACCTAAATCCCTATCTAGCCGACCGATGAACTCTACGAGGAATCTCTTTACCACCATTATCCATACACACTAGGCTACCTAGAGCACCAACCACAACACTAGCCTTACCGGAAAAACCAACGCACACTCATACCATAATCCCTAAGGAGTTCAAACAACCTTCTTCTTATCCTCAACTCTCACCTATCATATTTAGAAACCAATCCCCTTATTATCTAAGACTTGCAACACTACTCCCAAATAATTCACAAGCTTTAAACAAATCAATACCTCATCAGTAGAGACCACCACAAACACATCAAGGTAGGGTTTTAAGACCCTATTCATGAAACCTATAAACACAACCAATGCATAAGACAACCAAACAACTCCACCAATATTCAAGATGCTCACTCCTAGTCCAAAAAGGACACTTAGGGATATCACCTACCTCATCCTCACTTGGGGACAAAACCCGAACCAAAGATCAATATTAGAGAAATGACTAATCCATCGTAGTTGACTAAATAGATCAACCATCCTTACCCATCATATTACAATCTTACGGGTTCTACACTCATTAGTAACATGCTATGCAAGTAGCCCAAACTACCCCAAGACCCTCAACACAATAAGCTAAGTCGTCATCCCACAAGAATACTTATAATATGCATATACATACTTTTCAAGACGCAATAGTCATTTTCCAAATCATTTTAATGCACAATTGGGCTTAAAAGTCAAATACCATTTATAATAATTTGTACTTAGGTTCAAATGCCAAAATCATAATTTCATAGTCATAATGTTCATGCATAGGACTAGCCCATTCATATACAAAATGGTGCAGGCACCTTAAATACTTAAAGAGCCAAAATCAAAGACATATATGTGATCACAATACTGTCATAACCAATCTTTATCAAATCATACCATAAAATGAAATAGGGCTTACCATAACATAATTTTTCAAAATAATTCATGTACATGAATGCATATGCTATGAACAATGAGGAAATAACACGGGTGATTAAGACTCCATTTAAAAATCAACATTTATAATATGAAGTTGAAGTGAAAGCATTAAAAATTCCATATTTAAATCCATAGATCTCTCATGCATAAATAATTTCAAAAGAGGAACATGCATACTTATAACTTCATAAACTCAAAGTAAATCCTCATATAACGGTTTAAATCATATTAAACACTACCCATTCATCAATAGAATTTTAAGAATCATAATATTCAAATCCCAAAAAAAATTAAAACAACTTGAATCCATGTAGGTTTTATTGAAAATAATTTTGGGTCTCCTTGATTGGAAGGAATCAATGATCAACCCTCATACACATGAATCCTATTAACACCAAGGAATAACACAAGAAATAGCAACTCCCGGACCTATCAAATCAGCCTACTCAAAATGTCGGTCATAACATGGCCTTACTTGAAAGCCATAATTGAGATCTCCATAAGTGTCACGACCCAAGCCTAGGGCCTAGATATGATATGGTGAATGGGGAACCCAAAGGGACGCCAAACAAGCCTCTGAAGTAAACACTACACATCATTTATCGCGGAAGCAATTTAAACAACATAATTAGATTAGAATTAAAGGCAAAGGCGCTAAAGAGAAACTTTCATAACATAAACATCAAAAACAAGATAATCAAGGCTCAGTACATAACATGTCCAACAACACCTCTAATACTTAGAGAGGAGCGGGGCCAAGACAACCAATCAGGCTCACCCTTATAGTCAATACATACATAAAAGAAAGATAGTCTTGGTACATAGCATGTGATCATAGACATTGTCCCCAGAATGGAGGACTCACTAACTAGCTTGAGAGAAATCGTATTAGCCATATGGATGAAGATGCTCAAGTGGGGCTCCGGTTCCTACATTTACCATCATGTAGGGATAGAGTATGCATTATTACGTTTGAATGTGCTAAGTATGTAGGATGTAATGCAACAAGAGATAAGCAACATAATTGAAATGCATAAGTGTAGGCAATAAGTACCATATGACAATATGGCGTGCATGGAAGATACTTGAAGTAAATCAATCATGCTTACATAGAACTTCATATATATGCAAGAAGAGACCATCATTATAGAGTTCATTTTTTATTGAGGTACCAACCCCTGAATTGGTTGGTGGATCATCTCATCCTATCACCTATGGTGATTAAGGTACCAATCCCTCAACCTGGTTGTCAAAGTACAAACCCCTCAACATGGTTATCAAGGTACAAACCCCTCGGCATGGTTACTCGGGCTCACAACCCCCTGAGTGGGGCATGGTCAATTCCTAATATGATATAGGATAATATCATATACATACATTTCTTTCATAATCATAAAGTCATTCAACTCATAAGACATGCATTGGACCTTCAATTCCTCAAGAAATCATAACCGGACATTTTATCA
>JAPFFP010000008.1:9211220-9222815 GCA_026153255.1 Solanum medicagineum | reverse complement strand
AATTTAAATGTACCCTCCGACCACAATTAAGCACCGTGAACTTACTTCGACTTAATTAATTTACGGGGTCTAACAATTGTCTTATTGCTATTTATTTTAATATGTTTATATTATAATTTAATTTTAAAAATTTATTAAAAAAATATAAGAATATATGTGGGGGCCTGGCAAAGCCCGCGGCCCACGTACAAATGGGTTGGGCTAGCTATTAATGCATAAAAAAAAGGTGTCAGCCCGGCCTGATCTGTCAAATTCAAAAGCCTGTAAGGGCTAGCCTGGATGGGATGGGATGGGCCGACCCGTATTGACACCTCTAAGATGCATAATCAAGATGGTCTCATGTATGTCTTTTAGCATCCCGCAGCCTGGCTTTTGCATGGCTACTAGCACAAGTAAGAAGATTAAGAGTGCAATTCCCAGATTATCTAATTAAATCTATTTCGTCTAGATAATGCTGGTGAATTTACATCCCAAGCTTTTGATGATTACTGCATATTAAGTGGGATAAAAATTGAACATCGGATAGCTCATGTTCATACTCAAAATGGCCTTGCAGAGTCATTTATTAAGCACCTACAGTTGATAACAAGACCACTGCTTATGAAATCTAAATTACCCGCTACCGTTTTGGGTCATGCTATCTTGCATCAACAGCACTTGTACGTCTCCGACCGATCAGTTGTAATAAATATTCTCCGTCACAATTAATATTTGGTCATGAAGCAAATATAGCCCATCTATAAATTTTTGGTTGTGTGGTAAACGTGCTGGTAGCACCACCGTAATGTACTAAGATGGGCCCTCAACGAAGGTTAGGTATACATGTTGGGTTTGACTCACCCTCTATAATTCGATACCTTGAACCGTTGAAAGGAGATTTATTTACTACCAGATTTGCAGATTGTCGGTTTAATGAAACAATCTTTCCGCAATTACGGGGAGAGAAAGAGGAAACCCAAAAAGAAATTAAAGAAATTGCGTGGAAAGTCTCATCACTATCTCATTTTAATCCACAAACACGCATCTGTGAACAGGAGGTCCAAAAGATCATCCACTTGCAAACAATAGCAAATCAAATTTCAGATGAATTTACTGATTTGAAACGGATAACTAAGTCACATATCCCTGCAGTGAATGTGCCTATCTAGATTGATGTCCCAAAGGGACCATCTTCTAGTACCACAACTTCTGAATCCAAACACGCCTGAAGCGTGGTAGACCATTAGGTTCAAAGGATAAAAATCTCAGAAAAAGAAATGTAAAGAATAATAAAGATGATACCACAAATGAACCTCGTGAAGAAGGTCAAGACTTGAGAAATACTGATATTCCTAAAGAAATCAGTGAACTCGAGACTCAAGTGAATGAAGAACTTCCAATAAGTTGTACTGATGAGATAAATTTTGATCGATCAAAAGTTATAGTGGATAATGTTTTCGCATATAATGTTGCACTTAACCTCATGCAAGAGAGTGAGAATATTGAGCCTGAATCCGTCGAAGACTATCGCCGTAGAGATGATTGGCCTAAATAGAAAGAAGCAATTCAATCTGAGTTGAATTCACTCCCTAAGCGTGAGGTATTTGGACCTGTAGTCCAAACCCCCAATGGTGTAAAACCAGTTGGCTAGAAATGGGTTTTTGTGAGGAAGCAAAATGAGATAAATGAAATTGTAAGATATAAAGTACTCCATTGTTGCACAAGGATTCTCTCAAAGACCTGTGTCAATTATGATGAAACATATTCACCTGTTATGGATGGAATAACTTTTTGATATCTCATCAGTTTAGATGTACATGAAAATCTTGAAATACATCTAATGGATATAGTTACAGGTTACCTGAAGCATGTAATCAGTCTCGAGAAATATTCTCAGTTAAATTGCAAAGATCTATATATGGTCTGAAATAATCAGGGTGCATGTGGTACAATCGCCTCAGTGAGTACTTGATAAATAAAGGCTATATAAATGATGTCGTTTGTCCATATGTTTTCATTAAGAAATCAGGATCAAAGTTTGTAATACTCGTTGTTTATATTGATGATATAAATCTCATTGGGACTCTTGAAGAGGTCCAACAGGCAATTGAATATTTAAAGAAAGAATTTAAGATGAAAGATCTCGGAAAGACAAAACTTTTTCTAGGTCTGCAAATTGAACACTTAGCAAATGAAATTTTTGTTCATCAATCTGCCTATACTGAGAAATTCTTAAAACGATTCTATATGGACAAAGCACATTCGTTAAGTACTCCAATGGTTGTTAGATCGCTTGAAGCGAATAAAGATCCTTTTCGTTCTCCAGAAGAGAATGAAGAACTCCTTCGTCCTGAGGTACCATATCTCAGTTCTATTGGAGCACTTATGTATCTTGCTAACTTAACTAGACCTGATATAATATTTTTGTTTAATTTGCTAGCAAGGTATAGTTTTTTCCCAACGCGAAGGGGTTGGAACGATATCAAGCATATTTTGCTAAACCTGAAAGGTACAGTTGATATGGGTTTGTTTTACACTAACAAAGAATGTGCAGACCTTTTTGGTTATGCAGATGCAGGTTATTTATCAGATCCATATAAAGCTCGATCTCAAACAGGCTATCTGTTTACGTATGAAGGAACTGCTATATCATGACGATCTACAAAACAGTTCGTCGTTGTTACTTCTTCAAATCACGCTGAAATAATAGCAATTCATGAGGTAAGTAGAGAATGTGTGTGGTTGAGATTGATGATACATTCCATCCAAGAGAAGTATGGACTGAAAAATGATATCAAAGTACCCACGGTCATATTTGAAGACAATGTTGCGTGTATAGCTCAATTAAAAGGTGGCTTCATAAAAGGAGACAGAACGAAACATATTTCACCAAATTATTTTTCACACATGATCTTCAGAAGAAAGGTGAAATTGATGTACAACAAATTCATTCAAGTGATAATCTTGCAGATTTATTCACTAAAGCATTGCCAACATCAATATTCGAGAAGCTAAGGTATAAGATTGGAACGCGTCGACTCCAAAGTATCAATGAAACTTTCATCAGGGGGAGAAAATGAAAGTTGTACTCTTTTTTCCTTAGCCAAGGTTTTTTTCCCACTGGATTGTTTCCTGGCAAGGTTTTTAACAAGGCAGCTAATGCATATTTAGGTCACTTAGGACCTTCCTTTTACATGAATAATTTAGGGCGAGTGTTGTAAGTGGAAATTGTCCCCACTATGTTTGGTCTTATAGTGGAGATATTATTTTAATTTATGGCCAAACAAAATGGTCAAATTCTTGTAGTATAAATATGCCTCTAAAGGCATATGAAACAGTGTGCAAAACATTTGCAGAGAAACAAACATACACACTGATATAATTCTTTTCTGCTTCTCTTCTTCTATTATTTCCTGCTATTGTTATTCCTCCCTTAAATAAATTTTGCCAAGAAAAATCCAGTGGGATAAAAACTTAGCTCAGGGAAAAAGAGTAAAATGCGTATTAAAATCATTTAGAACCTTCCCTTTTCTTGAACAATTAAGGAGGAGTGTTTGAAAACAATAATTGTCCAACATAATATTATTAAATTGTGTAATGGATGAATTATTGGAATGTTGAGTGGGATTTAGGGCCCATATCGTTTTGTCCTTGCATGTGAGGCTTTGGCTATAAAATCCACCAAATGTTAATTTGCAAAGAAGATATATAGAGACACGGATACAAAAGAAACAATATACTTTCTCATTTTTCTCTTCTTTGTTTTAATTTTCAGTGTTCTCTTCTTAAATTTATTCTAGTTAATTGTAGATCTATTTTATAATACATTATCAGCATGAAGCTCTACTCATTTCAAGTTGTTTTAAACAAGTAACAAAGGAGGTAAGAATTTCATTTTATTAAATATCTAATATTTCAAAAGTTGAATTTATTATTCTTAATATTTCTAGAACAAATTATTTATTATGGGCACTAGACGCTGGACTATATCAATGGGTTTGGAAGACACCATTAAAGATGACAATAAAACATCTAGTCAAAACCATGCCAAAGCTTTGATATTTCTCCATCACCACCTTGACGAGGGGTCAAAATTAGAATATCTTATAATAAAAGATCCCCTAAAATTGTGGAAGAATCTTAAAGAATGATACGGCCACCTGAAGTTGGTCGTCCTTCCACAAATATGCCAAAATTGTGGAAGGATCTTAATGAATGATACGACCACTTGAAGTTTGTCGTCCTTCCATAGATACGTTAAAATTATGAAAAAATCTAAAAGAAATATTCAATTGCCTGAAGTTGGTTGTTCTTCCACAAGCACGTCATGATTTGTAAAATCTAGGATTATTAGATTTCAAATATAAAACTGAATATAATTCAACAATATTCAAAATTATATCACAACTGAATTTATATGGAGAAGAAATTACTGAATAAGATAAGCTTGAAAGCAAAAAAAAAAAAAAGAATACTCCATATTCCCTACGCAAATATGCTCTTAAAGCAGCAATATCACGATATGAGATTTACTTAACATTCTGAATTGCTTACTCACATTCTTATTGCTGAAAGACATGCCGATCATTTAAATGTCTTGTTCAGCTATACCGGGCATCATTAAAAAGAGCCAAAAATCCAGAGATAAGCTTTATGTCTGAAAATAATATAGAACCTATGCATCTGGATGTAACGGACTACGTAAATTTACCCAAATTGTTTTTAATAATGATGTAAATATGGTCATTAATAAACGTGATAATATTCAAAATTATTTTATCTGATTGTTTCATTTCCGTATTTTTGTAACTCATGTAAAATGAATAAAATCACGTCTTTCTATTGTAATATTTATGTAAGATTTTTCATTAAAAAGGCATCACACTATTTCATATGCCTTTAGAGGCATATTTATTCTACAAGTATTCGGCCATTTTGTTTAGCCATAAATTAAAATAATATCTCCACTATGAGACCAAACATAGTGGGAACAATTTCCACTTACAATACTCTCCCTAAATTGTTCATGTAAAAGGAAGGTTCTAAGTGACCTAAATATGCATTAGCTACCTCGTTAAGAACCTTGCCAGGAAAAAATCCAGTGGGAGAAAAAAACCTTGGCTAAGGGAAAAAGAGTACAACTTGCATTTTCTCCCCCTAAGGAAAGCTTCATTTGATACTTTGGAGACGACGCATGCCAATTATACCTTAGCTTCTCGAATGTTGATGTTGGCAATGCTTTAGTGAATAAATCTGCAAGATTATCACTTTAATGAATTTGTTGTACATCAATTTCACCTTACTTCTGAAGATCATGTGTGAAAAATAATTTTGGTGAAATGTGTTTCGTTCTGTCTCCTTTTATGAAGCCATCTTTTAATTGAGCTATACGCGACATTGTCTTCAAATATGACCGTGGGTACTTTGATATCATTTTTCAGTCCACACTTCTCTTGGATGGAATGTATAATAGCATGTAAAAAGTGGGGGGCCCCCATCATTATGATGCTCCCCTTTCTGCAGCTATAAATTCCCTTCCCCAGCACAAGAATTGATATACATACATACTGATATGAAATTATGATATTTTCTCCTTCTCTCTCTTTTCTCAGTTATTGTAGTTTCGTTGCTCCTAAATTTAATTCTCATTAATAAGTTTATTTTATAACACGTTATCAACACAAAGCTCTGCTCATTTAAAGCTGTTTTAAACAGGTAACAAAGGAGGTAAGAACTTCATTTTACTAAATATTTAATATTTCAAAAGCTGAATTTATTATTCTTAATATTTCTGCAACAAATTATTTATTATGGGCATTAGATGCTGAACTATATTTACAATAAAGCATCTAGTCAAAATCGTACCAAAGCTTTGATATTTTTCCGCCACCATCTTGACGAGGGGTTAAAATTACAATATCTTTTAATAAAAGATCCCCTAAAATTGTTCAAGAATCTTAAAAAAATGATATGGCCACCTAAAGTTGGTCGTCTTTCCAGAAATACGATAAAATTGTGAAAGAATTTGAAAGACTGATACGACCATCTGAAGATGGTCGTCCTTCCATAAATACGTTAAAATTGTGGAAAAATCTAAAAGAAATATTCAACCATCCGAAGTTGGTCATCCATCCACAAACACGTCATGATTGGTTAAATATAAGATTATTAGATTTCAAATATAAAACTGAATATAATTCAGCAATATTCAAAATTATATGACAGCTTAATTTATGCGGAGAAGAAATCACTGAATAATATAAGCTTAATAAAAAAGAATACCCCACATTCCCTCCGTAAATATGCTCCCGAAGCAGCAATATTGTGATATGGGATTTACTAAACATTCTAAATTGCTTATTCACCTTCTTATTGCTGAAAGACATGTCGACCATATAAATCTCTTGTTCAGCTATATCAGGCATCATTAAAAAGAGAAGAAAATCCAGAGATAAACTTTATGTTTGAAAATAATATAGAACCTATACATCTAGATGTAATAGACTACTTAAATTTACCCGAATAAATTTTTAATAATGATGAAAATATGGACATTTATAAGCCTGATATTATTTAAAATAATTTTATATGATTGTTTCACTTTTATTTTTATGTATGAATTCGTATTTTTATAACTTATGCAAAATGAATAAAATCACATCTGTCTGATTATATTTAGAAATTTCATTATATCGCATGAAGTCTAAAATAAATATTCACTCAATTACTTTTCTCTTTAAACGAAACGAATATGCCTCAAATTTTGTTTGGATCAATAATCAACCACGAAGATATTTGTGTAATTAACAGTGGACCAACTCAAGCAATTTTTAAAGACGAGAAATATTTTTCTACTTTACTTAGAAGAAAGACAAATATTTCTACAATATCTGGTAATGCAAAAATAATTGAAGGCTCCAGAAGAGCTACTATATTTCTGCCTAAGGGGACAAAAATTACTATAGAAAATGCATTGTCCTCTTCTAAATCCCCGAGGATTCTGCTAAGTTTTAAAGATATCCGCAGAAATGGATATCATGTTGGGACACTAAATGAAATGAATGTTCAATACCTTGATATAACCAAGAGTGTCTCAGAACAGAAATATATTTTGAAAAAATTACCGACTTTATTGTCTGGCCTATATTATATAGAAATTTATGCTAGTGAAGCACATTCGATCATAAACCAGAAGTTTACTATCCAAAAACTTTTGTGCTATAGCATGACCGAGCAGGTCATCCTTCTCCTCATTATTGAAAATTCCACTGGCCATCCACTAAAGAACCTGAAGATTTTGCTAATGACGAATTTTCATGTACTGCTTGCTACCAAGGGATATTAATTGCCAGACCATCGACCCTGAAGGTCGGCATCGAATCCCTGAGATTTTTGGAATGTATATATGGGGACATATGTGGACCTATTCACCCTCATAGTGGAGTGTTTAGATATTTTATAGTCCTAATAGATGCATCATCAAGATGGTCTCATGTGTGCCTTTGATCATCCCGCAACCTGGCTTTTGCGCTGCGATTGTCACAAATAATAAAATTAAGGGCGCAATTCCTAGATAATCCAATTAGATCTATTCATCTAGATAATGCTGGTGAATTTACATCCTAAGTTTTTTATGATTACTGCATATCAATTCGGATAAAAATTAAACATCTGGTAGCTCATGTTCATACTCAAAATGGCCTTGTAGAGTTATTAAGCGCCTACAATTGATAGCAAGACCACTACTTATGAAATCTAAATTACCAGCTACCGTGTGGGGTCATGTTATCTTGCATGCAGCACCATTTGTATGTCTATGACCGTCCAGTTACAATAAATATTCACCGACACAATTAGTATTTGGTCATGAACCAAATAAAGCCCATCTACGAATTTTTGATTGTGCAGTATATGTGCCTGTAGCACCACCGCAACGTACTAAGATGGGCCCTCAACGAAGGTTAGGTATACCTTGAACCATTGATAGGAGATTTATTTACTGCTAGATTTGCAAATTGTCGGTTTGATGAAACAATTTTCCCGCAATTAGGGGGAGAGAAAAGGAACCCTAAAAAGAAATTAAAGAAATTGTGTGGAAAGTCTTATCACTATCTCATTTTGATCCACGAATAGCATCTGCGAATAGGAGGTCCAAAAGATCATCCACTCGCAAATAATAGCAAATCAAATGTCGGATGCATTTACTGATTTGAAACGGATAACTAAGTGACATATCCCTGCAGTGAATGTGCCTATCCAGATTGATGTCCCAAAGAGACCATCTTCTAGTATCATAGCTTCTGAATCCCAAACACGTCTGAAGCGTGGTAGACCATTGGGTTCAAAGGATAAAAATCCCAAAAAAAGAAGCGTAAAGAATAATAAAGATGATACTACAAAAGAACCTCCTGAAGAAGGTCAAGACTTGAGAAAAATACTGATATTCCTGAAGAAATCAGTGAACTCGAGACTCAAGTGAATGAAGAACTTCCAATAAGTTCTACAAATAAGATAAATTTTGATCGATCGATAGTTATAGTGGATAATATTTTTGCATATAATGTTGTACTTAACCTTATGCAAGAGAGTGAAGATATTGAGCCTAAATCCATCGAAGAATGTCAACATAGAGATGATTGGACAAAATGGAAAGAAACAATTCAATCTGAGTTGAATTCACTCTCTAAGCGTGAGGTATTTGGAGTTGTAGTACAAACCCCCGATGGTGTAAAACCAGTTGTCTATAAATTGGTTTTTATGCTAAAGTGAAATGAGATAAATAAAATTGTAAGATATAAAGCACACCTTGTTGCACAAGGATTCTCTCAAAGACCCGGTGTCAATTATGATGAAACATATTCACCTGTTATGGATGAAATAACTTTTCGATATCTCATTAGTTTAGCTGTACATGTAAATCTTGAAATACATTTAATGGATGTAGTTATAGCTTATATATATGGTTCACTTGAGAGTGAAATTTACATAAAAATCGCAGAAGGATTAAATTGCCTGAAGCATGTAATAAGTCTCGAGAAATATTCTCAGTCAAATTGAAAAGATCATTATATGGTCTGAAACAATCAAAGCATATGTGGTACAATTGCCTTAGTGAGTACTTGATAAATGAAGGATACATAAACGATGTCATTGTCCATGTGTTTTCATTATGAAATCAAGATCAGAGTTGTAATACTCATTGTTTATGTTGATGATATAAATCTTATTGGAACTCCAAAAGAGGTCCATAAGGTAATTGAATATTTAAAGAAAGAATTTGAGATGCAAGATCTCGGAAAGACAAAACTTTGTCTGGTTTGCAAATTGAATACTTAGCAGATAGAATTTTTGTTCTTTAATATGCCTATACTGAGAAAATCTTAAAACGATTCTATATGGACAAAGCACATAAGTAATCCAAGTTGTTAGATCGCTTGAAGCGAATACACATCCATTCCGTCCTCCAGAAGAGGATGAAAAACTCCCGGTCCTGAAGTACCATATCTGAGTGTTATTGGAGTGCTCATGTGTCTTGCTAACTCAACTAAACCTGATATAACATTTTTAGTTAATTTGCTAGCAAGGTATAGTCCTTCCCCAACGTGAAGGCATTGGAACGGTATCAAGCATATTTTGCGATATCTGAAAGATATAGTTGATATGGGTTTATTTTATAATAACAAGGACTGTGCAGATCTTGTTGGTTATGCAGATACAGGTTATTTATCAGATCCACATATAGCCCAATCTCAAACAGGGTACCTGTTTACGTACAGAGGAATTGCTATATCATGGCAATCTACAAAGCAGTCTATCGTTGCTACTTCTTCAAATCATGCTGAAATAATAGCAATTCATGAAGTAAGTAGGGAATGTGTGTGGCTAAGATCGATGATACATTCCATCCAGGAGAAGTGTGGATTGAAAGATGACGCCAAAATATCCACGGTCATATTTGAAGACAATGTCGCGTGAATAACTGAGTTGAAAGGTCGCTTTATAAAGGGAGACAGAATGAAACACAACAACAACAACATACCCCAGTGCCTCAAAAGGCTCCCGCTCATTGCAGGGTGAGGGGGGGTCGGATGTACGCAGCCTAACCCCTATGTTTAAAAACATAAAGCGACTGTTTTCAGATGACCCATGAGGAGACAGAATGAAACACATTTCACCAAAATTACTTTTCACACATGATCTTCAGAAGAAAGGTGAAATTGCTGTACAACAGGTTCATCCAAGTGATAATCTTGCAGATGTATTTACTAAGGCATTACCAACGTCAAAGTTCAAGAAATTAAGATATAAGATTGGAATGCGCCGTCTCCAAAGTATCAAATGAAGCTTTCATCAGGGGGAGAAAATGCATGTTGTACTCTTTTTTCCTTAGCCAAGGTTTTTTCCCACTGGATTTCTCCTGGAAAGGTTTTTACCGAGGCAGCTAATGCATATTAAGGTCACATAGAACCTTCCTTTTTCATGGACAATTAAGGGGGAGTATTGTAAGTGGAAATTGTTCCCACTCTGTTTGGTATCATATTGGAGATATTATTTTAATTTATGTCCAAACAAAATGGCCAAATACTTGTTGATAAATATGCCTCTAAAGGCATCTGAAACGGTGCACAAATCATTTGCGGAGAATCAAACATACACAGTGATATAATTCTTTTCTGCTTCTCTTCTTCTATTTTTTCCTGTTATTGTTATTCCTCCCTTAAATATTTATTCCGGTTAATTTTAGATTCAATTTTATAACATTCTCTCCCCAAATATGCTTCTGAAATAGCAATATCGCAATATCGGATTTACTAAATATTCTAAATTACTTATTCACCTTCTTATTGCTAAAAGACATGTCGATCATTTAAATGCCTTATTCAGCTATACCGGGCATCATTTAAAAAAAAGCCAAAAATTCAGAGATAAACTGTATGTTTGAAAATAATATAGAACCTATGCATCTGGATGTAACGGACTACTTAAATTTATCTGAAGAAATTTTAAATAATGATGGGAATATGGACATTAATAAGCCTGGAATGGATATGCCTCAAATTTTGTTTGGATCAATAATCAACCGTGAAGATATTTATGTAATTGACAGTGGAACAACTCACGCAATTTTTAAAGACGAGAAATATTTTTCTACTATACTTAGAAGAAAGGCAAATGTTTCTACAATATCTGTTAATGCAAAAATAATTGAGGCTCCGGAAGAGCTATTATATTTCTGCCTAAAGGGACAAAAATCAGTATATAAAATGCATTGTTCTCTTCTAAATCTCTGAGGAATCTGCTAAATTTTAAAGATATCCGCAGAAATAGATATCATGTTGAGACACTAAATGAAATGAATGTTGAATACCTTGATATAACCAAGAGTGTCTCAGGACAGAAATATATTTTGGACAAAATTGTTGGCTTTATCGTCTGGCTGATATTATGCAGAAATTTATGTCAGTGATGCACATTCGATCGTAAACCAAAAGTTTACTGATCCAAAAACTTTTGTGCTATGGCATGACCGAGGTGGTCATCCTGGATCAATAATTATGAGATGAATTATTGAAAATTTCAATCGTCATCTGCTAAAGAACCTGAAGATTTTTGCGA
>JAPFFP010000008.1:9192417-9211120 GCA_026153255.1 Solanum medicagineum | reverse complement strand
GATTTGACTTTTTAGCCCAAGTATGCATGATTATGAAGTATGTATTTGACATTTAAGACTAAGTATGCATGATTATGATTTGAAATGACTTATGATCCTATTTTAAGCATTTATTATATGTATATGTATTCCCGTAGGATAATGACTTAACAACCGAGAGGACCTTGAGATTGAGGCTCACACTTTAGTTGAGGCATGACCCGTTAAATCTCATTGTCCCATAACTACGTGCTGTCATTGGTTAAAAGATCACCCGTTAGATGAGGTTGACTCCTTATAGGGGTCATCCGTTAGATGAGGCTTGATTCCCTATATGGACCACCCATTACTAGAGGCTTGGTCAATTATGTAGCTTTAGTGGATCCACTTAGGCATTATGGACATTCACCTTGGCAAGTGACTCCCGCTTTCCTCCGGTGTAGGAGTAATATCAGGATTCCATGTAATAGCTCACATGGTCTTACATGTTGGTTGAGGTCACATCCCCATTATGTTAAAGTATTATGGCATTCACGCATCATGGTTCAAGGCATATTGATATTGTATTCTTTCTTGTATACTTTTTTCTATATATATGTCCTTATCATCTAACATTGAAATGCAAGTTTACTATGTTCATATGCATTGCATGCGCGCATATTTAGTACATTCAAATGTACTAATGCATACTTTTGCCTGCATGATCTAACTATATAGGGATGGAAGTTTATTCTTATCCACCTCTTCACGGCTAGATTGGATTTGTGAGATTGTACTTTTGGTGAGTCATTTATTCCAAGGACAAGAACCACCTTTTATCTACCTACTTTACGTTATGTCTATCTTATGTCTTTTATGTTGAGGGTGAGCCCAGGATATATCTTGGTCCTTGTCCTATCTATGACTTAGAGGCACTGTTGGACATCATATACACTCTATGTGTGAGCTTGCTATGTTGTTACTCATGGAGGCTATGCTTATGTCTATCTTAAGATATTGATGTTATAATGTGATTATGTTGAGATGTGGGAATGTTGAAAGTCCTAGGTCCCTTCTATCCCCATAACGCAAATCATACTTACCCGCCTGTTAGTCTCCATTTGCTACATGAATTCATGCAAATCCCTTTTCCTATGACATCCCAATAGCTTGAGTCCAAAGCCCTGTTTCCTTTAGAATTATGTGCTTGTTGTTTCATTATGAGCTTTCGAACCGATAATGTGTATATGGATGCTATGAGGCTTGTTTAGAGACTCTCGGGTTCCCATTCGCCATGTCACTCCTAGGTCCTAGCCTTAGATCATAGCATCGGTGCTCAATACTACTCCCAAAATAGACATCCATATCAATCAAGTGAGTAAGTTACTCAAAAATCATTTCATCTAGTGTCATGACCCAAGCCTAGAACCTAGTTGTAACACGATAAATGAAGGACCCAAAAGCATCTCACCCAAGCCTCTTAGCATTCATTAAGCATTCATAAATATTTGAATCATAACAAGTGAAATTTAAAATGGGGAATGGGACTAAGGGGCATTTGACATAAAATTAATAAGGAAAAACCAACATAAGGCATTCAAACATTTTGACCAAACATACCATCTAAATAAAGCATTGGCAGGGACTAAGACATATTCAAATCCCACCCCCAAGTGAAATTTACTGAAAGAGAATACAACATACAAAATAAAAGTCTCAACATTACAAGTTTGAAAGAAAATAGGAGTTGTCCCCGAGCTAGTGGACTCACAGAAACTAGTAGTCTTCAACCATCCAAAGATCTAGCCATGTGCCTGAGGAGGAAGAATGTCGGTCCCTACATAGTGATATTATGTAGGCAACATATAAGTTAGTATTTTGTAATATCCTAAGTATGTGGGATACAAATGCAACAAATGATATTGTAATGTCATCATTTATAAAATTATGATGTCATCATGCATGAAATTGTAATGCCATCATTCAAAATATGCATGGTCATAATCAAATAGTAAAGCTCAATATGTAAATAATTATTGATGTATCATGTGAACTCGTGATTTGAATTAAAATAAACATCATATACAGAACTATGTAGGAGGAGACCATAACTAATATTTAAGACTATGCGAGCTACTACATAGGATCCAACATTACCCCTACATTGGCACGGAGAGACCACTTGCCATGTGGAACTCAATCAACTTATGCATGCAGATCTTATTTTTAACTTTACTTTTGTGGATCCACTAGCTTAGCCTACAAGGGCTCCTATGGTGGCACATGATTAATCAGATAAGAGGTTGTTACTAAGGTTCCCTTACTGAACCCCCACCTCAATGCCTTATCCGGTGCTAAGTCAAATCCCATGGAGTATTTATATCACAATCATATACATAGATATTTATAAATTTCGAAATATAACTTTAACATCATAAGAGTAGCTCATTGATTTAGGTATCCACTCAAGTGAGAATTTTCCTTTCACATGAGAGTCCGTCTTTAATGAGAATTGTCCTTTCACCATCTTTGACAACATTATTAAAGGGCTTCATAAAATTTTTACTACTTTCATATCATTCATAAACTTTCACAACATACTTGAAGGTCTATATCATTAACGTCATACTTCATATAGGAACTTAACTTAAAACTTAGTGGGCTTATGCAAATAGACTTGAAAACATGCAATTCAAGAGTAATATGCAATACCATGACAAGATTCATCCATTTTAGAAACCATCCTTAACAACCACTTTATATATTCAAAACCCTAGATAGAGTCATCATAAAATTAATCTTGAAAATATCACAAATCATAACATGTCGTATCATTGTAACAATATACCTCATATAATTAAAAATACAACACAAGTTTCATCATTTTAAGAGGACATGAAACCCATAAAATTTCATAATTAAAGACAAGGTCAAATGAAAAATTGTTGCGCTTTGTAGATGAAAAGGATCCACAAATCAAACCCACATACGTTAATTACAAATTGACGAGGAGCAAGAAAATCCAAAACCTAGCTTAAGCCTTCACTTAGCACCTTGGGAGAACTTTGAGAGTGTTTGAGAGGTCTTATACCTAAGTTAATTTCGGGAATGAATTGAAATGAGAAGGCTTTGAGTAGTGTAAAGCTAATAAAGGGTCATTTAGAAGTCAAAATGAAGTAGTATTGGACTTAGGGTAGGGGGAAGGGTCAAAAATATTCTTCATTAAAGTATGTCGGATCCTAACTATGACCACCATGTATGAATCGTAGAATAGACCATGAACCATAAATAAGGGGTCTCATCCTAGTTACATTTTGAACTTAGAAATAGTCTCTGAAACTTAATCTACGAGCTCACTTTATGAATTGTAGATTGGCTTATGGGTCATAAGTCCTTCTATTCCCAATACTTAAAAAAAAATTGAAACTCAGGGCCCCAAACTATAAGCCCTTTTTATAACTCGTGAAATCAACTATGACTCGCCCTAGTTGTTCGTAGTTCATGATTTAGAAACCCAACTCAGACCATCTCAAAACCTTTCCTATGAACACCTGCGTATGATTCGTAGTTCCATTTATGGACTGTTAAACACCCCTCATAGATTGCCCCCTTTACTTAGCTAATTTTTCACCCTACCTGCCTAATTCATGAGGCTTAGCTTGTCTATGACCCATGGTTTAAACTATGAGCCGTAAATGAGGCTCGTACATCGGCCTGAAACTTCCAGTTTAACATTTTTCTGCATTTTTTGATTTTTTTACTTACGAGCCTTATAATATCTTCCCCTTGAGAACATTCTTTCTAAAATGTGCTAAATTTAAGATCTAAAAAAATAAGTAAGCATCTATCAACTCAGCATGAATTCAAAATGCAACTTACACATCTTTTTCATGAAAACTTTCAAACTTGTACTTTAAATATCATTCAAATGCAATCTCATAAACATGTAAACATGCGTAAATGTTATGAACACTGAAATGCAAGAAATTTGAGGTCTTTGAGCAAGAACAACTTAATACTTTAGGCTTCATAGAATGAAAGTGATAATGATATCGCTTCTTCATATTTGCTTCTGCTTCTCACATTATACTTTCAACTTATTGATTCCTCCAAAGAACTTTAACAAATGCAACTTCTTTATTTCTTAACCTCTTCACTTTCTGGTCTAGGATCTCAACTGGTACCTCTTCATAGGTCAAAGTTTTCTTCCATACTAACATTCTACAAAGGCATTATGAAATTTGGATCACCCACAAACTTCCTCAACATCGACATATGAAATACCGGATGAACTATATTCATCTCCAATGAAAATTCCAACTCATAAGCCGCTTTACCTATCTACCTAACAATTTTATAAGGCCCTACATACCTAGCGATCAATTTCCCTTTCTTACTAAATCGAATCATATCCTTCATAGGTGACACCTTCAAATATACCCAATCATCAATATCGAACTCAACATTCCTTCTCCTAACATTGGAGTATGACTTTTGATAACTTTGAGCCATTTTCAACTTCCTTATGTGTCTCATTTTCTCCATAGTATCCATAACTAAGTCGGGTCCTATCAAGGCCATTTCACCAATTTTGAAATAGGCCACTAGAGATCTATATCACCATCCATACAAGGCTTCAAACAATGTCATGTCTATGCTAGAATGGTAGCTATTATCGTAAGCTAATTCTATAAGTGGTAAGTGGTCATCGCAACTCCCTTTGAACTCCATTATGCAAGCCCTTAATATATCTTCAAGTATTTGAATAATCCTCTTAGCTTATTCATCAATTTGAGGATGGAATGGTACTTAGCTCCATCTTGGTACTAGGCCCCTTTTGAAAAGTCCTCCAAAAATGTGAGGTGAATTGAATATCACGATGCAATATAATGGACAGTAAGCCCCATGTAACTTTACCAACTCCTGGATATACACCTTGGCATAGTCTTCAGTACTATAGGTTGTCTTGATCGATAGGAAGTGAGTTGACTTTATTATTCTATCCACAATAACTTACCATAAAATCTATGTTGATCTCTTCTAACTTCCAAGTGGGAATCTCTATGTCTTGAGTTAGGACACTCAGCCTTTGATGCTTGTCCTTTACTTGTTTGTAACTAAGACCTCTAGCCACAAACTTTACTATATCCTTCTTCATTCTATTCTACCAATACACTTCCCTTATGTCTCTATACATCTTGGTGCCTGGGTGAATGGAATATTGTGAATTATGAGCTTCTTCTATTATCTTCTTTCTTATGCCATAAATATTTGAAATAACAATCACCCTTGGTAGCAAAACACTCCATCTCCCCCTTGTAAGAAAGCCTTTACTTTACCTTCATTCCTCAATGTCTTCAATTCAATCAAAGTGGGATGAAGATCTTATTTGGATTTGACATCCCCAATCAATGAAGACTCAGAATCATTTACACCATCGTACCACAATTTTCGGTATCACTCAACCTAAATCCCAATCTAGCAAAGCTATGAACTTCCCTTGCCAACTCATTTTTCCCATCATCAAGGTGGGACACGCTACCTATACATACCCTATTAAGTGTGTCAGCTACCATATTAGATTTACCGTGATAATTTAATACTTATATCATAGTCTTTGAGAAGTTCTAACTACCTTCGCTGCCTTAGGTTGAGGTCTCTTTGAGTAAATGCATATTGGAGACTCTTATGATCGGTGAAGACATCAACATGAACTCCATACAACTAATGACGCCAAATTTTTAATGCAAATACTGTAGCCACTACTTTAATATCGTGTGCTGGGTAGTTCTTTTCATTCACCTTTAATCGCCTTGAAGCATAGGATTCACCCTTCCATATTGCATAAATACACAACCCAAATTAACCCGTGAGGCATCATAATGCACAACAAACCTTCAAGGTTTGGAAGGATTTCTCACACTCATCCGTCCACACAAATTTTACTTTTTTTGAGTCAACCTTATCAATGATGACAAAATAGAGGAGAGCCCTTCAACAAATCTCTTATAATACTCGGTAGACTAAAAAAGCTCCTAATGTTCGAAGGAGTCAATAGTTTGGGCCAATTCTTCACCGCCTCTGTCTTCTTAGGATCAACTTAAATTCCTTCATAGGACACCATATGCCCAAGAAACGCCACTTCTTCCAACCAAAATTCACACTTACTAAACTTGGTAAATAATTGTCTCTCCCTCAAGGTTTGAAGCACAATCCTCAAATGGTTTATATGCTCTTCCCTACTTTGATAATACACCAAAATGTCATCTATGAATATAATCACAAACGCATCAAGGTAGGGCTTAAACACCCTATTCATCAGGTCCATGAATATCGTCGGTGCATTAGTCAAATCAAATGATATCACCACAAGTTCAAAGTGGTCATACCTTGTTTGAAAAGTCATTTTAGGAATGTCACACTCTCTCACTCTTAGTTGATGATAACTAGACCGAAGATCAATCTTGAAGAAATGTCTATGTCATGATCCAAGCCTAGGGCCTAGACATGACCAGCAAATGGAGAACCCGAAGGAACCCAAAACAAGCCTTTTAGCATATTATTACACATACTTAGTCGCGGAAGCAATGTAAAGCAACATAGGAAACATAAATAAGCGGAATTAGGACTATGAGAGAGACTCATATTTAAATAGCTTGAATATTACAAGTAAGTCAAAGCTCAAGCATAATACATAACTTGTCCAACAACACCTCTGACGTAGGACTTAGCAAGGGCCAAGACAAGCAACCGAGCTCACCCCCATAGTAAAAGTATACCAAAAAGAAGGATAGTCATTAATACATAACATAAGAACATAGATATTTCCCTCGAACATGAGGACTCACCAACTAGCTTGAATGGATACCACTATCCACATGGAGGAGGATGATGACCAAATGGTGCTCCGGTTCCTACATGGTAACATCATGTAGGCATAGAATATGTGTTAGTATGTTTGAATGTACTAAGTATGGGGGATGCAATGCAACAAGAGATAGGCATCATAATCGAAATGCATAATGGTAAACAATAGGCATCATTAAGCAATATGACATGTATGATTAATGCTTAAGTAAAATATACTTAAATAACTCATGCTTGCATAATGCATATCATGTGTATAAGAATAAACCATCATATATTGGTGTAAGGTACCAACCCGCACTTGGGTTAATGAGGTACCAACCTCTCACTTTGGCTAATGAGGTACCAACTTCTCACCTTGGTTAGATTTCATCACTAGTGCTACTTTTTCATGAAATCAACTCATGAATACCATACTCTCATCATCATAAAGTTATCATATACCTTCACTTCCTCTCATCATTATACATCATATGCATACAATCATTTCATCATCATTCCATCATTATTTCATCATCATATAATCATCATAATACCATTCAACTCATAAGACATGCATTGAACCTTCAATTCCACAAGAAATCCTAGCCGGACATTTTATCAAACACTTGAGGAGTGTGTGATGGGGGTAAAAGACCATGCAATTAAGAGATGAAATCATGCAAGAAAATCTGTTGTAAAACCATCAATAAACACCTTGCAACACCCACAAGACAGTCACATCAAAACCCCTCATCAAATCCAACAATAGATCCAAGATTTAGAGCTCAAAACATGCTAAAACAACCATACTTTCATGAAACTAAAATCACTATGCGGTAAATTTCTCAATATACAAGACCCACATGTAAATTCAACTTTAAATCATGCAATATTAGTAAAAAGGAGGCTTAGGCACCATGGGTGAAAGGACCCAATGGTTCAACACCACATACCTTAACTTTGGAGAAGCTCTTGATGAAGGTTGACAATGGAGACTTGAAGCTTGAATGAAATCCTTGAAGAAATCCTTAATATTGGTCTTGAGTTTTGGGACTTGAATTTAGGGTGAAATATGATTCTAAGTGTTTGAGAGGAGGGGAAATATTGAAAATGATATGAGGGTGAAATAAGGCTCAGTATAGGCAAAAACACGTATGGGAACACTTCATCACAAGATTTGAAAGTCTTGGACCGAAATCAAAAAGCCAGGGCCAAAATAACACTGGTCCGCGTCGCGGAGGCAACGCGGATAGCCACTGGAATCTGCATTTTCTGGACAAATGAGTTCTATGAAAATGGGCATAAATCCTTCATCCGAACTCAGAATGAGGTGAAACAATGTGCATTGGAAAGCTAATTCAAAGGGCTTTAAGTTGGTAGGTCATAGGACACCTAGTTCTTTGTGCTAAGAGATATTCCCCTTCAAAGTTGACCCTCCTAAATAGCATTCTTTGCAATTTTTGAATTTTGATACGGTTGCTCTAGAATTCGGGTTAGACCCATTTCCCACTCAATTTGACCCCTAAACAAGAATATGAGGTCAAAATTTTAAAATAATGAATGAAGTTTTAGATATATGGAAATTAAGATTTCGGGCACTTCCGAGGCACATTTTCGGGCACTTTTTGGGGTCATTACAATATTTGCCCCTTGTAATTTCAAACAAGTCATCTATGCTTGAGAGTGGGCACTTGTTCTTTATGGTCACCTTATTCAATTGTCAATAAACTATGCATATTTGGAGCGATCCATCTTTCTTCCTTACAAATAACACCAAAGCACCCCACGGAGACCTACTTGGCCTAATTAAACCCTTCTCTAACAAATCCCTCAATTGTTCCTTCAACTCTTTTAACTTCGTCGGGCCCATTCAATATGGAGAAAAGAGATATATAGGTTCGGTACCTAAAAGAAGATCTATGCCAAAATTTATTTTTCTTTCGAGAGAAACACCAAGTAATTCTTCAGGAAAGACATCGAGGAACTCATTGACAATGGAGAACGACTCAAGAGATGAGACTTTAGAAGTGACATCTCTAACCCTTACTAGGTAATAGACACACCCCTTAGAGATAATTTTATGGGCTTTAAGATAGGAATAAATCTATCCTTACATACTGAACTATCATCCTTCCACTCAGGAATGAGCTTACTTGAAAATTGGAATTTGATCTTGTGAGTTTGACAATCTATAGAAGCATAGAAGGATGCCACCAATCCATACCAAGGATGACATCAAAATCTACCATAGAAAGTTCTACTAGATCACAAGGGACAACTTTATGTACAATAGATATGAGATAATTCCTAGACTCTTCTAGCAATAACCGACTCACCTATAGGATTACAAACTTCAAATAGCTCAAGAAAGACTTTGGGACACACATTGAATCTATTTGCAAGGAAAGGAGTTACAAAGACGAATTGTCTCCTAGATCTAACAATGTATACACATCAAAATAGTAAAACTTTAACATGCCGATAATACCATCTGGAGTCTCTTCCATGTAACGACCCAACCTAGGGGCCTAGTCTTTACACAACGAATGAGATATCCAAAGGCACCTCACCCAAGCCATGTCAAGCATCTTAAGCATTTGGTAGTTTAATGATTTGTGGAAAAACTATGGGAAAAGACTAAAATTCTATCAAGTCTCTTATCCCCTAAGCACCATCGAAGGGTTCCAAGCAAGAGTTTCAAGGTACTCCGTCAATTTCTCCTAAAATCTTCTAGGCTTTCTCTCAAGGTATGCGATTTTTCATCCATAGGTACCTTCCACCCGTAAATCCCAACTAATTCTTCCTTTTTCATTCAATTTTAATGAAGGTATTTTAGGAGTTTTATAATCTCAACTCAATTTCTATGAATTTTGTTGTATATTGTGATCCTCTATCAAATTATGCATGAATTGTATTAAGTTACATGAATTACATGAATTTCAAATGATTGCTTCTGCATGCTACTAGGATTATAACATTGCACATGGGTTCCTTCAATTTTGATTTAATTGATCTCAATTTCCATAATTATGCATTAACCTATCTTAATTAAATGATTTTAAATCTATTGATGTTAAACCCATACTTTTGTCCTAATTTTTACAATAAGTTATGATTATGGAGCTCTCAAATATTTAAGCAAGTTTACGAATAGGATGACCTAAGATCCTAATAAGATAAGAATTGTACTAATCGAAGACCTATTCCCTTATTACATATGTTACATGAAAATGAGTTATTCTATGAACTATGATTTATGACAAGTATAACATTATGCCTATAATATGTATTTTGTGGGATTTAACTTAGCATCAAATGAGGCTTTGAGGTCGGGGTTCGACTTACAAGGTCTTTATATAAAACTTATAGTCTCATAACTACATGGCAACACAGTTTTATGTTGCCAATATGATCTACTAATGGATCCACACATAGCACTATGATTATGACACTCGCTTAGCGGGGTAAAGTTCTATCTTAGCAAGTAGGCTCCTTTTTCTCTGATGTATAGGTAGATGTTTGGATTTCATGTTATAGCTCATATGGTCTTATTGTCGGTTATGGTTCTACCCCGCATATGTATGATACTTACATGATCTCACTTATACTTTACTTATGCATTGATCACTTACGTACTTACAATGCTTTTACATCCTACTCTATATCATGCTATTTACTTGGTCTTTGCACTATATGTTTTACGTTACACGCTTAACTTACATACTTAGTACAATCAAACATACTAACATATATTTTTTGCCTACATTGTATCACAATGTAGAGACGGACGACCATACTACTCCTTCTCACTATTGTGGCTAGATCCGATTTGAATCTTGAAGACTATTGGTGAGTCATCATGCTTCGAAGTCAAACCTTGTTTACTTTACTTCCATTGCTTAGTTGAAGTTGACGACCTAATCCTATTTCTCGTACTTTTCTTTAAGTGTAAGGTAAGGACCAGTCTTAACCTCGTGTATCTTAGTATGTTAGATGCATTGTTAGACATCATGTGTAGAGTATGTATATCTTTTACCCTTTTTTCATTATGATATCATGATCGAACCTCTTTTATTGATTTTCAGCTCATTGAATCTCAATAGCTATGTCATACCTACAACGTGGTTTGAATTGTGACATCATCCCATAATTCTCTCTCACTTTTTTTGCCCCTTATTTCTCAAATGTAAACCGTACTCTTGACCCTAAAAAAATAAATAGCAGAAAAGAAATTAAGTGGGAACTCTGACAAAACGTCACTTATATTTGATTGACTCTCATCATTGATGTACCGTAAGAGCATCTCTGCATTACTAGTCTGCAAAACTTGGGTTTGTAAGACAAAAACACTCCTCACTTCCAACGTTCTCGGGGGCACTTGTCTTCAGCTGCAGCAGCAACAGCACTATTGGTTCTGTTCCCTAGCTCAACCTGGTATATCCCCATTTCCATAAATTTAGATCTTTCTTTTTTCTTAAATTTATTTTTATGTTCAAATTGATTCTATGGCACGTTGATGTAACCTTTTCTAATCCATTCTGTAATCTACTATCCCTATGAAATTGTTGCTTTCATCTGTGATTATGCATACGATTTGCTCACCGTCTGTCTCCATTTACTTGTATACAGTGGTGTATGAAGGAATTTCAATAAACGGTGTTGTATTTATACAAGAAAGTAGGAAAGCATTTAATAATCATATTTATAAGTAAGACATATCCTCGATCCATTATACTTAGTTGAGGTTCGAACTCCAGCATCAAAAAACAGAAAGAACTGCGCGTCGAACCAATGTGCCAAGAGACATCCATTGTTAAGCATTTTTATTTTATTCAATATGTCACTTTGTGCATAGTATTAATGTATAGTTGAATTTTCCGGCGGAGTGGTGTCTAATGACACCCCTTTGCTCAACATGTGTCCGTCCCAGCTCATATACCGTCAGGTGCATTACATGATTTGAGGGGCTTTTGCCCCTATCCTTTTTGCCCACATCCCCTCCGGCGCTTGGAGAGGAAGATTCTTAGAATATGCAACCATGATGATAATGTGTTTTCTCTGGCAATATGTATAATACTTACTGTCATGTGTATTAAGGGTATATACTGATGTCTATATTTGCAATTTTTTTAATTCATTTAGGTGCAACTGCATCCCCAGAGGTTGAGAAAATGAGTGATAATAGTAGCAGTCACATTACCCGTGTTCTTTTTTGTGGGCCACACTTTCCTGCTTCTCACAATTACACAAGAGAATACTTGCAAGGCTATCCATTTGTTCAGGTGTTCCTTTCTTGCATTTACTTATTTCTTCTTCACGAGACTTAATGTTGGCTCTATTTCAAAGTTGTTCAATCATATACGTTCATCAGGCATCCATCGGGAAATAAATAAAGGCAGGTTGATCTAAATTCCTGTTTGCATAATAGTGATGAAGTTCATAAGGCAACAGAGAATCTTGATGAATGATTCAAAAATTATTGCATAAATGAAGCTTCCACATGGTTTCAGACTTTCTTCGGTTTCTTCGGTTACTTATTCTTTTAGATTTCTAAAGAAATTTGATGTTGCTATCTAGAGTGAGGTAGACATTTGATAATGATTTGCAAAAGCAGAATACATGAAATGTGAGCCCTTATTTTGGTGGTAGTTATTGCATTCTCTTGATTAAGTGTACATACAGACGTATTCTGTACTAATAAAACTACTACTCAGTTTATCAAATAAATCAAAAAATAAAAAAACAAAAACAAAAGCAGAGAAACCAATTGTCTAGAGATCTATTAGTTACTTTACTGAGTATACTAAGAGCTGCTAATTGTACTCATTCACACTGCTTGCATGGTAAACATTATGCCTAATTGTAAACTTGCAGTTTAAAGTGTTTGCTTGGTAAACATACTACCTAATTATAATCTTGTAAATTTTAGATTTAACTTCTTAATCTTCTTTGCCATTTCAATATTTGATTCACAGTTATTTTTCTCTTACTGCTAAAAGTTAACTCATAGAAAAAGCTAAAGCTCTTTTGTTTCTTCTCTTCGATTCTTTGAGTGGTATCTATCATTACCTTCTTGCAATATCTTCTTAAAAGGGTCCTAATTACAATTGCTAATAGAATCTGGAATGATGATATATGCCTCCTTTGTAGGTTGATGATGTTCCACTTGAAAGTGTGCCTGCTGTGGTTGGTGACTATGAAATTTGTGTGGTCAAAAACTTCCGTATGAACTCTGATGTCCTCTCCTGTGCAAAGAGCATGAAGCTCATAATGCAATTTGGAGTTGGGTTAGAAGGTCAAATTGATTTTATTGTTCAGTTTGTCTACCTGCCTTTGACCTTTTTTTCTCTTTTATCTTGGTATCATTTCTTTGGTAGCTGGATTCATTGCTAAGCAGTCGTTTTAAAATTTCCAATTGTCTAAAATTATAATGTTGTTGTATAAAGGTGTTGACATTAATGCTGCCACAAAGCATGGCATTAAGGTTGCTAGAATTCCAGGTGGTGCAACTGGAAATGCTGCTTCATGTGCTGAAATGGCCATATATCTCATCTTGGGCCTCCTGCGTAAGCAAGTTGGTTTGACTCTAATCTTATAATAAGATGCTTTACTTCTTCAGAACTCTTTGAGGATAACACGGAGAACATATTGCACTTTCTTTCTTCATAAGGTTGATATTGGGAATATGTATCACTATTTTGTAAAAATAATTAATGTGGCTTGGTCTGCGGTCAGTTCTTTAGTACTTGTCTGGTCGAGACTTGTTTATATTTCTAATCTAAGTTGCTCAAATATCCACCACAGATGCGAATCCGAGGGTCGGATTCGGCAAAATCTTAACTAATCTAAAGTGATTTGGACTGAGTGGTAAAAGGAGAGGGGTGCGAGTACTTAATTCTAATGCTGGGAATCCTGTTGCTACTTTAGTTTTGTAGTTCTAGAAGTGAAAATATATGCTAAGTTGTGCGGACTCTTCACTTTCAATGCTGCACCCATGTCGGATTCTCCAAATATACTTTACTTTTGGTGAATCTGATACGCACCCGCTGACTCTTTTGAAGAGTCCGAGCAACATAGAATATATGCATATTGGTGAATTTATAGTAGTAGTGCAGAGTACCTTTTATTCTCACGTAAGCTACATTGTTCTCCTTTTTAACCTGGCATCCCCCAAATGTTGCAGCATCAAATGAAAATTTCTGTGGAGCAGAAAAAGCTAGGGGAGCCAATTGGTGACAACCTGCAAGGGAAAACAGTGAGTTCACTTTTTGTTTCCTCCTATTTATCTTTTATCTCATTTTGGAGTGCCAAGGATGTATCTTTGTTCCCTTTTTCATCTCACTACTGATTGGTTTTTCTTATATTGTTGCAAGATATAAAGTGTTCAGAACTTTTAAATTAAATAGAAAGATAAGTAGTTAGGATCAACAAATTTGTTGGCTGAGCTAAAAATGCTTCATCGAACATGTTGGCAATTACCTTAATTATTTAGGGTATATGGTGAGTATTTGTGTAATATCATGAAGTGGGGATGCTAAAATTTTAAATCGGTTATAATAATTGCTGCAGTACTGGTACAAAACAGCAGGGTACTCCTTGGATTAAATAACTATATGGGTTCAATTTCTTTTCTTCTACTTCCATTTTATTGCATATGGGTATACTTATTTAGGATACAAATATCTACAAATTGCTTACTTGGGGAAAAATGATAATAGTTTTATGTTATTTATTAACAAAACTTTTAGCAGATAAATTTATGCATCTAACTTTCTTTGTACTGTAAAACTATCAACAAGGAAGACTAAGGTCATGAAATAAAGACAGCTAAGCTGATAAAGAATAAATCAGATTATAAAATCTCTTAGCCCCATTCTTCTACTAAACCTCTCCCCACCCTTCTCGTACCCCTCCATTGCCCTCTCCCAATTTCTTCTTCTTTCCCTCCCCTTCCCCATTTTTTCTTTCCGCACCCCCCCTCCCTTTATTGAACTCTTCTTTCCCCCCTCTCCATTTCCCTTCATCTTCTCATCCTTGTGAACCATCATGAATATGGTGTCTTCTCTACAACCAATTTAACTTCACCATAATGAACGTTTTGATTCAAGAAAATCCAGTACTAAATTTAGCTTTTGATTCATGGTGTGCCTGTTGGTTTTAATGCCAATTTCATCTATGTGGTGGTTTGAGAAACATATGGTGATTCTGAGACAACTCAAGTAAAAAATCGGTGGAGATGGGAGGTCGCCTACGGTAGTGATGGGTGGAAGAGAAAGAAATGAGAATAATGGAGAGGGGAGAAGCAACGTGTTTGCACAGAAATTGAGGAAGAGAAAATGGATTTTGACTTCTTTTGCAAAGTAATGTTGGAGAAGGAGGGTATGGATGTCAGAGCAGTGGTGGAGGATTTTGCCGAAGGAGATGGGTGATGGAGGATTTGGCTGGCGGAGATGAGTGGTAGATTTCACTAGTGGAGATAGAGAAGATGGAGGCGGATGGTCTTTAATTGGGTTTTGAGATTTTATTTAAAATTAGGTTCTTAAATAAAAGATGAGGTGGCATATTTTATCTTATGTGGATATTTATATCAACGTGATTAGTAGACATGTAGGACGCAATGTTATCTAAAGCAAAAAACCAAAAAGAAAAACTCTTAAAGTCCGATGGGGATTTAAGAGCAAAGCACAATAAAGTATGAGCTTTAATGAAAAAAGGCACAAAGGGAAAGAAAAAACAAATATATAAATTTAGTTCAAGGCTAACAATTATAAGCATGAATAACAAATATATAACAAATAAATTGATTTTTTTACTATAAAATAAAATATCAATTGTTTAGTGTCGTGGAAGAAGTGGCTCATTGGCAAGGAAATGTATGTCTTAGAACCTTGATGACCACACTGAAGCCCATATTAGTGAAGCGAAGAGCTTAACATGTTCTGAACCTTGCTTTAGGTCTTAAACGCGTTTTAAATGTGCCTTTGACAACACTGGTTGGGCGATTAAGAGACACGTAAGGTTGATGGGGTTTGAAATATAAGTTTTGAACTAGTTTAGGTATTTGGATGAAATGTTGTGGAGTTGAGGGTCCGAAATGACAAATCGGTGCAAGTACAAGTGTCTATTAGGCTATTTAGTCTTGTTTAAACCATGAATGTGGTGAACACTTTCTAAAACTTAGATCTTAGTGCAATCCATTGATTAGGTCAACATTTTAGACCTGAAGAACTACAATCATGTAGATTTTTGAAAGATTTGGAGTTTAAGGTGTTTCAAACGTAGGCAATATCGTTTGAGAAATTGATGTGTGACATCATCGCCAAGCTTTCCATTTCCTTGGAAATAAACTTATTATTATTGAATTCCTTTCTTGTGGGATTCCACTGGGTATGTGTTGTTGTTGTTGTATTATTGAATTCCTTTCTTTTTGATAAGATGTGCATCAAGCCTCACTTTCACACTAGCCTCAGTCATTACATCACTGAACTTGCGCTCTAAGTATTTTGTCTTGGTCTTACCCAACTTGAACTCTTTAGACTCCAGGGTCTGGCTCCATCACAACTGGAAAGTGCTTTGACTCTTCTCTAATGTCCTTACCTAGTAATGTCCTTAATAGCCCTAGTGTATGCCACAAGCTCTACTCTAGCCTCCAAGCATATCCGTAGAACCTCCCTTGGGAGGTTGTCATATGCTGTTTCTAGGTTGATGAAACACCATGTATAGGTCCTCCTTCTTCTTCCTATACGGCTCCACCAATCTTCTTACAAGAGGATGGCTTCTCTAGTTGAGTGCTTCGGTATGAATTCGAATTTGTTCTCAAAAACAGACGCCCCCTCCTTACTCTCATTTCCACTATCCTCTCTCAAATTTTTATAGTGTGATGTAGTAACTTGATACTCTATAGGTGATACATCTCTAGATGTCACCCTTGTTCTTATACAACAAAATTCTTGTACTCCAAATTTATTTCTCGGACATTTTCGTAGTCGTAAAAACTTAAAAACAACACTAGATAGTCTACTCAGTCACTCTATACTTGCCTTGCCTGTGCTCTTCCAAAATTTGCACGGCATCTTGTCTAGCATGGTTGTTTTGCTCCTCCCCTGTGTATCCTTCAAATAATACCTTTAACCTTCACAACCTTTATACACCTATAATACCCAAGATCGTGATGTCTCTCTTAATGCTTCAAATCCCCCAACACGATGTTTCTATGCCTTTTTTCATTCAAGAGTTTATCAAAGTATGACTGTCATCTCTGCCTAATGAGTGCATCCTCCTCTATTAGTACTTTGCGGTCCTTATCCTTGATGCACTTCACTTGATTCAGGTCATGGTCCTTCTCTCTCGCCTTGGCTAGTCTGATCAACTTATTATCTCCGCCTTTGGGCTTTGCCCTCTAATTCTATGTATAAACATTCAAAGGTTGTCGTTTTTGTCATCGTAATTGCTAACTTTGGCTCCTTCCTCGCCATCTTATACCTTTTTTTTTTACGTCCACTTTTCCTCCTCGCCCTTTCTCTCCCCAACTTTGCATACACTACTTTTTTTCCTCCACCTTCCATTGGACTTCTTTTCCACTACTTATCCCCTCGATTCCCACCTAATCTTCCTCACAAGGCTCCCAACAGCTCTCTGGCTGCCTTCCCTAATGCAACTTGCAGTCCTATCCCACATACTGTTCGCATCTTCACTACTCCCCCAAGCCTCCATAGCAATCAACTTCTCCATCTCTTGGGCACTGGCCATAATCAAGCCACACCATTTCATCCTAGGTTGGTTAGCCACAAACCTCTTCTTCCTCTACCTCTTGATCTTCAAATCTATTGCCAAGACCTTATGTTAGGTTGTAAGATTCTCACTCAGAACAATGTTGCAGTCTTTACAAAGACCTTTATCATTTTTCCCGAGGAGCAAATTGTCTATCTAAGTGTTAACGATCATACTACAATAAATTACCTAGTGTTCAGCTCGAATGACTACCACTGACCCGAACACTCTTGGTGAAGTCCAAAAGTGAGGCTCCTCCCTGAAACCAAAGCCTCCATGTACATTGTCATAGCTCGATCCTCAAAGTGGTCCGTTCTGTCCATTGAAATCTCCTCCTATTAATACATTCCATAGATATGTTGGGCTTTAGAGGGCTCAACATTCAGTCCTATAAACCATCCAACCATTCTGTAGAACTTCCACTCCACTTTGTTAGGTATCTTCCTTTTACATATCTCCAGTAATGCGCTTCCATCTTGATTTACTTCTTCAGTGATCATATCATTTTCTCTGGATGAGTAGGCTTATATCTGAATTGTTTGCATTAAGTATTATCCTGTCCGGTTCCCACTTCACCTTCATTCTTTTTATGGGACTAAATGCACTGTGCACGTTCAAATTTGCTAATATCAAGTGGAATAGTACTAATAGATGGAGAAATTGTCTTAAAGGTCATTTAGTAGAGTGTATTAGCAAAAATAATGCATATATTAATTAGGTGTATTAGTAGCACCTTGTTTGGTACACTTTTCATGCTATGCATAAACTAATGCAAGCATTACTTATACACTATATTGTGCATTAGGTGTGTATTACTAATACCATAAATTACTAGGTATTAATTACTTGGTATTAGTAATGCAAGGGGATTTAATGCATGCATTAGCATGGTTAAAGACCCAATTGCCCCTCAACTTTTTTTTTTAACATCTTTTTCACCATTTTTGTAGAGGTTGTCTTTGTAAATAAATAATTTTTTAAAAAAATTATGCAATGCATGCTATTTTTAATACACTAAACCAAACAATGCATAAGAAATATCTCATCATAATTGTAGAGAAAAATAAAGAACACAAATAATTTATGATGTAGAGAAAAATAAAGAACACAAATAATTTACGAGGTT
>JAPFFP010000008.1:9182121-9192317 GCA_026153255.1 Solanum medicagineum | reverse complement strand
ATATCTCTAAGATCCCTAAATATCTCTACCTATGATTATGATATAAATACTAGATATGACTATACATTTTGTAACAACCCAAAAGAAAAAAGAGAAAAAGTTCCCATATGGACTTTGTCCACGAGAATGGTAGTATTCCTTAGGAGCTGTTAGTGGTGCCTGCAAGGAAGCAAACATCAATATTCAGTTAAATTATGTTAACTTTGCGTGCTCTTGTTTGCTGCAGGGTGCCATTCTGATTAATATAGCTCGAGGTGGTCTCTTGGATTATGATGCTGTTTTAACTCATCTCAAATCAGGACATTTGGGCGGCTTAGGAATTGATGTGGCTTGGACTGAACCATTTGATCCTGATGATGCCATCCTCAAATTTCCAGATGTTATAATCACACCCCATGTTGCTGGTGTTACAGAATTGTCTTATAGATACATGGCCAAGGTAAGTCCTAATTGAGTTTTAAAAAAATATATTATGCTCAATTCAGGCCAATTTCTTTTCTCCATGACAAAATTAGTTCAAAATGTTTGCTTGCTTAAATATCTTTGGCTTGGCTGTGATTGGACTCATTTTGAAATGTTAAAAGTATTTTTTTTCATGCCCTCTCTGATCTCTCTCTCTTTTATTTTCAAATAGCATATCATTTCATATTTTCTGAAGGTTTAGTTTTTGAAATTCCTGTGTTTTCTGTTGGATGAAGTTTTGCAAATCACAACACAGTTTAAACATCTCTGCAAAGAGATATCATTGTCAAGCCTGTATGTACATGTGAGTGACTTTGTGAAAAGCAAAAAAAAGAATCTGTAGTACCCCAATTTCTATATAACCAAGCTAAACCATGCTTTGGCATCCATTTACAGACCTAGTGGACATATGCTGCTTCCATATACTGAAGAGCATACACAGTGGTGTATTGCTGCCTTATACATTTAACCGGAAAAATCGAATCTAGTTTATTTGCTAGTCATCTTGTTTCAAATTATTTTCTAATATGAAAATTGTTAAACTACATTTGATGAGAACAATTTAGGTAGTTTATTTAATGGAGTTTGTAATATGGTAATTGTTAAATTACAGGTTGTGGGAGATGTCGCTCTTCAACTCCATGCAGGAAAACCTTTTACAGGAATAGAGATTGTCAATTGAACCAATCAGTATGATTAAGAGATATTGCCTGGGAATAGTCTTGTGTTTACATTTCTTGCCATTGCTCCAAGTAGCTCCTTTACATTTCATATTTATCCCTGTACTGGCATAAGTTATTCAATAAACTAAGGTATCATTTCTTTAATTGTTTGTACTCGCTTAATGAAGGTCTGAATTCATCACTCAAGTCACAATTTTTTTTAGTAGGTACCATAATCCTGCATATATATCAACATCCCAACAAAAAAATGTGATGGTAACCAAAATATGATGCTTACAAGAGGATTAAAACAGAAAGAGGCAGGTAAACTACAAAAAATACAACCTAGATCATCTTACAAGGTACCTAGTACATCCATGATTCCTCAAGATCATCTATCTATTAAGGTTTTGTCACAGACTGGAGCATACCCTTCGTATGGTACTCAGAATTTCGAGAGATCCCAAGCGAACTACAAGACATGCATAAACATATTGAATTAAGGGAAATCAAATGTGGAAGTAGAATAATAAGAGTCAAAATTTGCTAGCACAGGATAGAAATTAAGTACAAAGCAACATCATAGACTTGACATGTCAAACACATATATGCGACAGCCTCTAGGATAAAGATGTGACTAGTGCAGACCCTAACTCACAAAATAGTCGAAAACGGAAATAGAAAATAGTCTGAAGCAAGCACAGGAAGATTCACCAACTCTGAGTATTTGAAAAACCGCGTCATGCCACGTGGATGAGGAGAAGTGTCTACACTTTAATTATAAGACTATATAAGAAAAAAAGTAGGCGGTTAGCATGATGGAATGTACTGAATATAAGAAAAAGTATGCGGTTAGCATGATGGAATGTACCGAGTATGTGAGAGATATGCAATGTATGTAATTAGTCAAAATAGGAACATAACAAACAATTCATTTAAAGCATAATTATAAGACATGAATATGGTTAATGCATTTAAAGGAGTATAATGAAACCTTGAAGAAAGTCTTAAGTCATAAGAAAACGTACTCACTTTGTGAAATATCAACCTTAACCGATAATAAGATCATGCGAGGTATAATATAGAATTCAGTGTAACTCTTACATCGAAAAAGGAGAGGCTACTTACCAAGGTAGATTCTATATCATATCCTATTTTATATGTGAATCCACTAGTTAAGTCAATTAAGACGATCTATGGTGGCAGCATACAAATGGGACTAGAGATTGCTACTAGAGACTCTCTTACCAAGCCTCCACCTCAAAGTTCTTTCGGTGCTAAGTCAAATTCCAACTAAATAGATAAAGTAAATCATTAAAGCATATTATGTGGAAACACAATAATTAGCTACCAATTTATTTCATAAAGTCATATTCATGGAGTAGCTCATTAAATCATGATTCATGCAGGTGAGAGTTGTCCTTTTGTCATTACGAATTCATAAGTAGGTGAGAAAACCTTTCATCCTCGTTCTGTGTGAGAATTCCTTTCACAATTATCCATTCTTTCTTGAGAGACATCATTAAAATATAATTCATCAATTTCATAAAGCATGCATAAAATCCTTGTCAAGTCATGATCATAATTCCTAATAAAACTTAGGATATAGTGCATGGGTTCATGAGAATTTAACTTTAAATCATATATTTTAAATAATTTATGCATTATCAAGTACAAACAATGTCAACTGAATCATAAATAAAGAAATGAAGAATTACATGAACCCTAGATGAAATTGAGAAGAACTGAAGTCAAAAAACTTGAAATTCTTTGGGCTTCATGGATGAAAGCATCCATGAAGGAATACCCATTACCTTGGAAGAAATCTAGCCTTATAACTTGAGAAGGAGACTTGAATCCTTGAAACCCTAACTTGAGGAAGAAGATGACCACGGGAGAAAATCCTTTGAGAGAAATTTCGATTTTGAGTGAATAATGAGGGTCAATTGTAGCACAAAATCAGTTATAGGGTTTAGAATTAGCTTAGAAATGATGCAACTTTAATATTAAAAGCGTGAAAAATATATTAAATAGCCTCGACAAATAACTGATGGCAGTATTTATGAGACCATTCTACGGTCTGTTCCATTTTAGGACTCTGAAAGCCCCCTCATGGAAATCAGGGACAAAATTGACTCTCTGAAGTTTTTCCATAATAATGGTATGGACCTTGAAAACTTCTACCATCCCTAGACCCCTCTTGTCCTATTGAAGTTAAAAAAGATAAAACTTTATGAATCTCCACTCTATGGAAGGTCTTCAACTCGTAGTTCCTTTTATGAACAGTGGAAATTCCTCGCAAAAGCTTACTTAGCCAAAATATTTTCAAGAGTTGGTGGTATTCTTCGGACCCTTGTTAGAGATGTAGAAGAAGCCACAGTTCATACATATGGTCCATGTTGTTTTTCTTCTATGTAAAATCAAATAATTTATTGTCTTTGCCTCATAAGTAGTCTTTGCCTCTTGCCCACATAAGTACCACCTTGAACATAGTTGCCTTTCTCTCTTTCTAAGATTGTTATGAATCAACACAACTTCTCTTACCACCAACCAGGAGAAGCAAGTCAGGACCTTCACTTTCCAAATGTGTTTTCATGTCCAAAATATGCTTGATTTCAATTCTTTAAGCTGAACTAACTGTATAATTCCTTGAGTTATTCTTCCAACTAAGTGTATTTCTTCCTTTTGCATCTTCTTTCCTTGGTCCAAAATTTTGAATAATTGCGATCTTCTAGTCATGTAATAGCCTTCTTATGTTGGGTTCGATCCATGTGCTTTTAAATCTCGTGCAGAATAGATAGAAGGAGTAAAAGATTGATTTTTTCTTACTTCACTTGGTAATTTTGAGCTAAATCAATTAGCTTATTACTACTGAAAATTTCATTTATTTCTTGTATAGATCAAAAAGAGCACCTTCAAGCATCCACTACCCAATCAGTCATCCTCCCGGTCAAAGTCATATGCAAATGAAACTAGTAAAGTAAGATGTTGAAATTCTTGTTTTTGTTTGTCTTTACTCTTCTCCTCTCGTTGCTTGTTGGCTCAACTCAGAAATACATGAATCTACTTTTGCTTAAATTTTATTGGACATGAATAATTTCAAATAGATGTACTTGGTGCTACTATTTTTTTCCACATCCACTTCCTTATTTTGCTTCTTCAAGTTTCTAGAGAAAAATGTCAAACAAATCTTGAAATAAATAAAGGTGATAACTTTGACCGGTCAAGATCAAAGCTTCACTTAAATTGGGATTAAGTTAAATAAGGCCTAACATTCAATTTTTTTTTACTGTTCTATAATATACAAACTGAACCCCAACCCTACTCTTAGACACTAACTGACACCATATTCAAATCAGTTAACTTTCTGAAATCTCACCAAATCGACTTCTCATCTTCTTCTACCTCTCAAGTTCTTCCTTAACCTTTGTCTTCTTGCTTTGTTTGGGACTCACTTTCTTCTCTGTCTTCGGTACATTATTACGCCATTGTTGTCATTTTGAATAGAGGTAAAAAATAATTTTTGAACAATGATAAATTCAAAATTTTAAAGTGAAAATGGTGATATAGGTTTCACATATTTTATTGTTTTATGTCTAATAAACAACGTGTATTTGTTATATTTGTGACATTGATGAGAATCTGAATTATAAAAATATGAAATTAAATGGTGTATGAAATTGGAGAAAAATGACAGTAGAAAGTCTCCATAAATTCAATTTCATAATTCAAATAATCATGATCACAAGTATGACATAGCCCGAACTTCTAGACTCAAATGCTTTAACTTAATAAACATATGCAATAACATTAAGACATTTAACATAATTTTCAGGTCGAATCTACCAATGCATAAGCAAGAAGTCAACATCATATTATTTAAAACCATTATGAAGATCTTCATAACAACCATTTCGCTACTATACAACAATAACCCTTTTTTCATATTAATTTGGATCAGGCCCTGACTATTCCAAAGTCGAAGTTTTTCTATTGTCATAATTCATTCTTTTTCCTTATCATCCTTACCAACAGTAGGTCTATACATAACGAAGGATTTGCATTCTCTCGCACAAGATACATCATTTAGAACATCAGAATTTTGTTTATTAATCACCTTGTAGTCTACTACTAGACTGTTGTACTTAACTCAGTATGACTCTTTTTCCTTGACCATAAATTCATAAAATTCAAGTAATCATATTTCATGTAAATCTCAAGCATCCACACAAGTACATTGATAATTATTCAGGAAATACTATGCACATAATCACATCATGTCATTCAGATAAAACACTTCACACTCTGATAGTTATACATGCAGCATTATGAACGTAATCACAATTTCAAGTTACATCACACAAGAAAATCCAAGTTATTTAGTTAAAATTGCTTCATGATTGACATTTCATTGATCGTCTATGTGTTTGCGCAACTTCCAAGGTCATATACCAATTGGAACCTTCTCGATTTCAACTTTCCTTGCCTGTGTTTCTTCAGTTGCAATAACGACATTCAGTTTATCTCTGTAAGATACCAATTGGACTCAATTTATACCACAAGCTATAGACTATATAAAAAGAAAGAGTAAATGGAATGACTTCTTATATTCATCATAACTTCTCAAAGATTAGATGTGAATGTAAACGACTTGTATTGGGAGACTAAAATCTGGGCTTTGATACCAATTTGTCACAATCCAATCCATCAGGATGTGCGGGCACCTATTCTAACACCTACATGGGAGGACCCTTAATTTTTAACTAATTAAATAATACGAAAGATGAACGAAAGAAAAGATATTATTGAAAAGAATCTTTGAATTTGCCAAGTACATATTGAGACTGCCTAGTTAGTCATTAACTAAGTTGTTAGTTTATAAATTGCAGTTAGTTAGTTGGTTAAGTAGTTAATTAGTTAAATTTTAGTTTGGGTATTAATCCCATAGAGTAGGCTGCATAGTAAGAATATATATATACACATACTTGTACAGTGTATTACATAATTCTGAGAAAATAAAATTTAGTCCCAAATTCTCTCAACTTTCCCTTTCATTTTCTCAGCCTTCTCCTCTCTCATCATGGTATCAGAGCAAAAACAGCTTGTGTCCTAAACACACTCAAATGAAAAGGCAACCTAATCTGCTTAGCAAGTGGACAAACAAGACACTTGTTACATTCATCATTGCCACTGAAGTTTGTATCTATGAATAGATGCTGTAACACCTTTACAGAAGGATGGCCTAATATATTGTGCCACAACAGCTTGTCTGCACTAGAATGATGTGTCATCAGCACCTTCTGAGTCCCCTTGCTCCCTTGACATTGTAATCCAACAGGAAAATAGTATAGTCCATCAATCTCTCTACCAATCCCCTTCACCTTTCCATTTGAGAGGTCTTGAAGCACAAAAAACTCACGGAAAAAATTAACTGAGCAATTCAATTGCCTGTCAATTTAGACACTGAAAGTAGATTATACTTGAATGCAGGTACCACCAACACATCTCTTAAGACATTTCCATCAGTTGTGCTATAACAACCAGTGTGTGATGCCTGTGTAGTCTCACCATTGGGCAGATGTACCATTTTATTGACACAACTAGATGTTTGACAAAGCTTGTCCAGCTTATTTTTCATATGACATGTGGCACCTGAGTCAACTATCCAATTTTCCTTTCCTTTCTCAACCTCAGTCTGTGTGTTATCACTACTTACAGACAAAGCATTGGATATGGTGATCATACCTGCCATGTTTGCCATGTTGTTCAGTTTCTTGCCTAAGCTTGAACTTGCTTCTTCCTTCTCCAGCATATGAAGGATTCTAGTATACTGGCTTGGAGTAAAAATGAGCTGTGTGCCAGACTCAATGTCTTTTCCTTTCATCATAAGGGCAACAGGAGCAAAATCATCCCCTAACTCCATCTCATCTTTGGAATTAACTACATGATTCACTGCATCATGATTCCTCTGCAATCTATTGTTCTGCATTGATGCTGGCCCCGACTTCTTCTTAAACTTCCAGTCATTTGGATAGCCAACAAGCTTGTAACAGATATCCCTAGTATGTCCATGCATCTTACAATGATCACAAACCACATTCCAATTCCTCCTCTGCTTATGACTGTTGTTGAATTGACCTGTGTTACTACCTCCTCCTGCATAATAGGTTCCTTTTCGAGCATATAGTGCCATAGATTTATTCACCTCTCCACTTACTTTAGATCCAACAGTCACACACTGGCTTTCATCAGAAATGATCATTGCATAAGCTCTACTCACATTGGGCAGGGGATTCATCATAAGGATTTGGCTATGAGTATGACTATATACCTTATTTCATCCCATCAGAAATGCAAATAGGCACAGGTATTGAATATGATCAATATAGGTTCTAGATTTGTCACAATCACAGGCAGGTAGAGGGACTAAAGCATCATATTCATCCCATAAAAGTCTCATCTTAGTAAAGTATGTTGAAATTGTCATATTACCTTGATTTAGTGTGCAAATTTCTCGATGAAGTTGATAGCTCCTAGATCCATCAACCTTATTAAATCTCTCACTCAGATCAGCCTAAACCATTGCTGCATCTGAAGCGTATACAATCCCACTTAATAACTCTTTGGATACTGTATTCATAATCCAAGCAAGTACAAATGCATTGCCCTTTTCCCATTGCTCCTCCAACTCAGATTTGTAATGAGACTTCTTGCATGTACCGAGAACGAACCCTAATTTGCTTTTCGCACAAAGTGTAATCATTATCGATCTACTCCATAATGAGTAATTCTCAGCTCCTGTGAGCTGAACTGAGGTCAGAACACTACCTGGAGTGTCTGATGGATGATGATATAGAGAATGATTGTGATTCTTTGAGACTTGATCCAAAGTCTCAGCTGAGACTCGAACTGCATCAATATTTGAAGCCGCTGTTGCATCCATCTTCTTCGAGCTTCGTCAATGGTTATCTATGTAACCTAAAATCACTGGCGTGAATTCATCGAGCTCGATGGCTCTGATACCATGATGAGAGAGAAGAAGGCTGAGAGAATGAAAGGGAAAGTTGAGAGAATTTGGGACTAAATTTTATTTTCTCAGAATTATGTAATACACTGTACAAGTATGTGTATATATATATTCTTACTATGCAGCCTACTCTATGGGATTAATACCCAAACTAAACTTTAACTAATTAACTACTTAACCAACTAACTAACTGCAATTACTAAACTAACATCTTAGTTAATGACTAACTAGGCAGTCTCAATATGGATGTATGAGGACCTTATAGAATTGCTACTCATAAAGGTTTCAGATTTTTTCTAACCATAGTTGATGATTACTCAAGAATGTGTTGGATATATCTGCTGAAATTGAAAAGTGATGTGTATCCAGTGTTGAAATCATTTCTGACATTAGTGAAAACTCAGTTCAATAGTCATGTTAAGAAGATAAGGACAGATAATGGGACTGAATTCTTTAACAATGACAACTATGATATGCTGAAATCCTTTGGTATCATTCATGAAAGCAGTTGTCCATACACTCCACAGCAAAATGGAGTGGTTGAAAGAAAACACAGGCATATACTTGAAGTGGCTAGAGCAATCAGATTTCGGGGAAATATTCCTATCAAATTTTGGGGGGAGTGTGTATTATCTGCTATCTATTTGATAAATAGACTTCTTACTCTAGTTTTGCAGGGAAAATCTCCATATGAGCAATTTCATGGACACAAGGCAAGTATTGATCACTTAAAAACTATAGGTTACCTATACTATGCAGCTAAGGTGGTCAAACAAGATAAGTTCTCTCCAAGGGCTGAAGCTTGTGTACTGCTGGGGTACTCACCAACTCAGAAAGGATATCTACTATATAGTTTGCCTCAAAGGAAGCTTATCATCAGCAGAGATGTCATATTTAAGGAAGGGTGTTCCCTTTCAGACAAGTACTCAACAGACAGAAACAATTGTTCCCTACTGAGCCAATTGCAATCTCAGATGACTTTTCTATATGTAATGAGGACAAAAGGTCATCTGTACCTATTTCTGTAGCTGATATACACTTGGATAGTGATCCCATGGTCATGAATGATGCTTCACCAGAATCAGAAGCTACCTCTGATGAAGAACATGCTGCCCAGTCTGAGAATGTCAGTACCACAGCTGATTTAATACCTAGAAAGGATGAGGAATTTGTATGCAGGAAGTCTACCAGAAATCATCCTCCTCCTATTTGGATGAAAGACTATATGACTCAAACTAGAACTCATCATTACTCTTACAGTAACTATGTCTCTTATGACAACCTATCATCCAAGTACAAAGCCTACTTATCTATGTTTCTACAGAGGTTGAGCCAAGAACCTTTGAGGAAGCAGTCAAGGATAACATATGGATACATGCTATGCAACAAGAAGTACAGGCCCTGGAAGACAATAGAACCTGGGAGATAGTGGAATTACCTGAAGGAAAACATATTGTTGGATGCAAGTGGGTGTTCAAGATCAAATACAAAGCTGATGGTCAGATTGATAGATTTAAAGCCAGACTAGTAGCAAAGGGATACAACCAAACTGAGGGGATTGACTACCAAGAGGCATTCTCTCCAGTGGTGAAGATGACAACAGTCAGATCCATCATGGCACTAGCTGCCACTCAGCATTAGAACATTTTTCAAATGGATATTTTAATGCATTTCTACAAGGGGACTTACTTGAAGAAGTGTATATGGAGCTACCGAAGGGGTTCTACAGTTGCTGAGAAAGACAAAGCTAGTGAATTCTCTATATGGACTTAAGCAGGCTTCAAGACAATGGAATGCCAAGTTGACTGATGCTTTGTTGAGTTCAGGCTATTCACAAAGTCATCTAGATTACTCTTTATTTACAAAGAAGAGGGGTAATGGATTGGTGATAGTCTTAGTATATGTTGATGACCTGTTACTCACAGGAAATGATACAGGGTTGATAGAAAAACCAAACATGTCCTACATAATCATTTCAAGATCAAGGATTTGGGTGAGCTTAAATACTTCTTGGGTATTGAGTTTATGAGATCTAATGCAGGCAT
>JAPFFP010000008.1:9168314-9182021 GCA_026153255.1 Solanum medicagineum | reverse complement strand
CGCACTTCGACATCAAAAAAGCGTATTCGTAAAAATATTTGGAAAGGGAAGGGGTATTGGATAGCATTAAAGGGTTTCTATCTGACAAGCGAGATTGAGAGAGAGAGGAGAAAGGTGAGCGAGATCGAGAGAGGTAGGAGAGAGGTAAGTGAGAGCGAATTGTATATTCAAATCCATCAAATTGACTATGTAAGATAATTGTATATATGCAGTTGGTATATATATGTAATTGTATATCTGAATTTCAGGGAGAGAGGAGAGAGGCTAGAGAGAGGAAGAGATGAGAGAGAAAATAGTAACAAAACACCAACTATAACTATAAAATTGTAACTTTTTCAAACTATGATTGTATAATATGAATATATATCATATGTTTGATTAGATAAGTTAGTTTTCCTAAAAGAAATAGAGACTTTGCACCACACAGGAATCTAGCTGCCTGTGCGTAAGATTTTGGGGATCATGGGTCGCATATGTGGAACGACCCGATCCAAATCTTGACCCCACCCGAGTATGTGATTTATTTACGGTAGTGCAGTTAATTGTTCAACCTTATCCTAAAGGATAAGGATGAATAATTGTTCTCCTTTAAGTGGCGGTTGTAACCGCCCAAACACTTCCCTTTTAATGGGAAGGTGGTTGACTCTAAGTGGGAGTAAGATTCCTAATGGGAGAGAGACTCCAAGTGGGAGAGAGAAAGAGAAAATAAAGCAAAGGAAGTTGAAAGAAGCTAAAACTGCAGAAAGAAAGAAAGTTAGGATATTATCTTTGAATTTATCTGACTTCTAAACCGTAAGATTAAACTGAAAAGAACCAGTGAAGGATTTTGTATCCTTGATCCATCAAAGTATACAAGGGCATTTGATTTGTGAATCAGCGTCCATATTCCTAGAGAAATGATTACGCGAAAATCATTTGGAAAAGCTAAGAGAGTTAAGTTCCCACTTCATTTAATTCATTCTGATTTTTGTGATCCGGTGAATGGGAAGGCGAGGTTTGGTGCCACATATTTCATTACACTTATTGATGATTTCACGCGCTTTAGTTATTTCTATTTGATTTCTCATAAAATTGAAGCACTAGAGTGCTTTAAGAGATATATGAATGAAGTTGAAAATTAATTGGACAAAAAGGATAGTGGTTCTGAGAACCGACCGAGGACGTGAATATTTGTCGAATCAATTTAAAGAGTTATGTAATGAAAAGGGCACAGTTAAGCAATTAACTACTCCTTGCACACCTCAACAGAATGGTGTGGATGAGAGAAGGAAGAGGACATTGTTGGATATGGTAAAGTCAACGATGGCACAGGCAAATTTGCTTATCTCTTTTTGGGGAGATGCATTATTGACTGCGGTCTATATTTAGAATAAAGTACCTTCCAAATCAGTAACTTCCACTCCTTTTGAAGTCATAAAACAAACTTTAATGATCTACGACCTTGGGGTTGTGCTGCTTACATCAAAGATCGTTTGGGTGAGTTTGGTAAATTAAGTCCAAAAGGAAAGAATTGCATCTTCATTAGATATTTAGAATGCTCCAAAAGATATGTGATCATTGTTGAGTTGGAAGATGGAAGTATGACTGAAATTGAATCATGAGATGTCAGTTTTTTGGAAAATGTGTTTCCCAAAAAGAATGAGGTAATTGATGGTGAGCCTCTGTATAAAATATTGAATTCAGAAGACCAGAGAATGACATCAAATGCGATTTATGAAGCAAATGATTAAGTGATGGTCTCTGATCCAAATGGGAATTTTGAATCCCAAATTCCTATAGAGGAATCTGAATTTCAACTGCGTAAAAGTACAAGAAAAGGAGTACCTAAACGATCTTACCAGATTGGGATTATGTTTTCCTAATATTTCCCACGGAGTTGGATGAACCTAACTCTGTAACTGAGGCTTTGTCGAGTCCTGAAAAGGATAAATAGTTGAAAGTGATGGAAGAAAAATTAGAGTCCATGAAAACCAATAAAGTCTGGGATGTTGATGACCTTCCATAAGGACGTACAGCTATTAGGAATAAGTGGATTCTCAAAATTAAGCGTAAATTGGATGGGTCAATAGGAAGATACAAGGCTCGATTGGTGGCAAAAGGTTTTACCCAAGAAGCTGAGATATATTATGAGGAAACCTTTTCACCAGTTGTGAAGTTTACCTCTGTTCGAGTACTTTTGGTTATAGTTGCACGTTTAGATTTAGAATTACATCAAATGGATGTGAAGACTACTTTTCTCAATGGAGAATTAAACGAGGAGATCTACATGGAACAACTTGTAGGTTTCATTATTAAAGGCCAAAAAAAGAAAGTTTATAAATTAAAGAGATCTATTTATGGCCTGAAGCAATCTTCAAGGCGATGGTACTTGAGATTTCATAAAGAGGTGATTTCATTAGATTTCACCATGATCGATGAAGACCATTGCATATATGTGAAGAAATCCAATGAAAAGTTTGATTTTCTTTCTCTTTACGTAGATGATATACTATTAGCTGGAAATGATTTGGAGTATCTGAAAACAATCAAGTCGTGATTTTTAAAGTCATTTGATATGAAAGATATGGGTGAAGCTGACTACATATTGGGTGTTAAGATCCATAGAGAACATTCTAAGAAGTTTTTGAGTTTGTATGAAGAAAACTATATGAGGAAAATATTAAAACGATTTCACATGAGTAGTTGCAAGCCCATGGATACTTTAATATCTAAAGGTGAAACTTTAAGCCTTGATATGTGTCTCAGAAGTGATATAGAGAAGGAATAAATGTCTCAAGTTCCTTATTCTAGTGCTATTGGGAGTCTGGGTACGCTACGATGTATACTATACCAGATACTTTTGTTATGCCATAAGTTTGGTAAGCAGATAAATCAATTCCCAAAATAGATCATTGGAAGGCAGTGAAGAGAATATTTCGATATATAAAGGGAATTGCAGATTATCACTGTGTTATTGTGGATCTGATTTTCTCTTGAGAGGCTACACGGATGCTGATTGAGTTGGTGATTGAAGTGATAGAAAATTCAGTTTTGGTTATGTTTTTCTTGGTCAATGGTGGAACCATTTCATGGAAAAGCAAGAAACATCTTGCACAGCTCTTTCAACCATGGAATATGAGTTTGTAGCTTGTGCATCTGCAGTACAAGAAGCAGTTTGGTTAAAGCGATTGTTTGAGCATTTGAATATTGAAAAGAATCCTAAGGGACCTATGACTTTATATTGTGAAAGTCAAGCGGCTATTGCATATACGAAAGATCCTAAGTATCACTGCAAAACCAAACACATTAATATCAAGTATAATTTTGTAATAGATATAGTATCAAGTGGAGAGGTGAATTTATAATACATTCCTACTCATGAAATGGTAGTTGATCCCTTTACGAAGGCGATATCAAGAGACTTGCTTGAGAAACATGTTAAGTCTCTAGGCTTACGTAGGATGTGATTTGTATTGTAATAGAACTTTGTTACTATAACCTTCTCATCTATATAAGATTATTTTATATCTTAAAGGCATGTGTTGATATTGAATGTGTTGAACAAGTCACGAGATTGACTCTCTCACACGAGCAATCGCCTCTTACGTCGAAGAACGTGAAGAGATAATGCATCACTGCCACATTTTTTAGACTTTGTTTTGAAAACCAAACAAGTGTCTCTCTGAGAAATGAGTTTGAGGATGATTGTAGAGAGAAACTGCAGTTAGACATTAAGAATGTCTAGATCAAGGTTTGTATGATGTTGGAATAAGGCACATGTGCCTGTGTAAGGTGAGAACATTATAGCACGTGTTTCATAGCATGTGCGTTATGCGGCAGGAGGGTTAATGAAAGAATGATCCCTGCTTCTTCATTGTGTGAGACCCTGAAAAGTCAAAGTTGAACTTTTCAATTGAATACCCTTTGACCTTTTGTTGTTTCTTGAAGTTTCGATCGATGTGCTACTTAGCATGTTACTAATAGTCAGTATGATTCGGCAACATGGTACATGTCTGGAGAAGCAGTTGATTTGAAATAGATAGATTCGAGTAGGAAGGGGAGACTATGAAAACTGAAATTAATTATGGACTCGAGTCAGCTTCTTTAAGAGGGTGAGGGATAAGATGATTAACTACTGAAGTAGTTAAAGTCTGGGGTATTGTGAGTATAGATATCTTCATGATTAATAGTGGATTCTTTTCGAATGTGATTGAATTCCTATAAAAGGCTTATAAGACCTTGAAGGCAAGTCCTTATGCTCACAGGTTGCACGAACCATTTTGCCTTATGAATTGTATATTAGGTATCGTGATATTGACTCGGATCTTGTCCACCATGTGCGAAGCAGGAGATGTAAGTTTTTGGGATCATGGGTCGCACATGTGGATCGACCCAATCCGAGTATGTGATTTATTTATGGTGATGCAGTTAACTGTTCAATCTTATCCTAAAGGATAAGGATGAACAGTTGTTATCCTTTAAGTGGCGATTGTAACCGCCCAACCACTTCCCTTTTAATGGGAAGGTGGTTGACTCCAAGTTGGAGTAAGATTGCTAGTAGGAGAGAGACTCCAAGTGGGAGAGAGAAAGAGAAAATAAAGGAAAGGAAGTTGAAAGAAACTAAAATTGCAGAAAAAAAGAGAAAGTCAGGATACTATATTTGAATTTATCTGACTTCTAAACGGTAAGATTAAATTGAAAAGAACCATTGAAGGATTTTGTATCATTGATCCATCAAAGTATACAAGGGCATCTGATCAAAGTATACAAGGGCATCTGGTTTGTAAATCAGGGTCCGTATTCTTAGAGAAACGGATCGAGGTCTTGGGCAGCAACAAATCGTTGGTGGCTTGACAACTCAATAATTCAATAATCTTATGTTTAGTACATATAATAACTTATTTGATACGTATTAATAATATATACAAAATTATTAAATAGATTATAATTAATAAATTAGAAATCCTCAGTTCATAGCCAATTGGTCACGTAAAATAATAGTAGCATCTACCCACGTTGCTGTCCTCTTGACTTCTAATTGACTGACTTTTTCTTTTACTTCTGTTTTGTGTGAGATTTTCAAAGTCAGTATCTATCAATGAAACTTCAGAAAATCATAACTACCCATTTTGACATCAATTGGATTTTTTGAAAAACTGTATAATTACTACAACTACTCATTTTTGACCTCAAGTCTTAATAATCACTACAACTACCCTTTGGTATCATCTCTGAAAATAGAAAGACTATATTTGGAAATTGAAATTGAATTAAAAAGATTGTTCACTTGAGAACAGGTTAAAATTATTTTTTTTCATTTTCAATTTTTTGAAAAGTCACCAAAAACAAAAATAAAATTCCATGAAGAAAGGGATCCTAAGAAACATATAACATGGGCCAAAGGAAACCTCTTGCACCCCATATATGAGTAATTTCCACACCCATTTGCTGTCCTTTTGCCTTCATATATAAGTTAGTTTGTTTCTTCTGTTTTGTCCTTTATTCAATTCAATATCCATTGAAAATTACTCCATCTAATTCTTGGTGGAAACTCTCATTTTAATTTGTTGATTTCATACTCTTTTCGTTTTTATTTATGTGATCTGACATAAGATTTTAATTTAAAATAAATCATAAATATAAAGAATAAAATAGGCTTTTCAAAATTGAATTATTACTTATGTCTTTTTTTAGGATTAACTAAAAATTTAAAGATAATTAGAGGAGAAATTAAATTTATATAGTCCTTTTCTTATAATTGTCAAAATAGAAATTCAAGAATTTGTTGCATAAGGAGAAGAAAGTCTTAAGGTGTGGTGTAAAATCCAAATGTGTACACCTTGAAGAAGTTGTGTAGAGAATGGTAGAACACAAACAAATTGGAAAAATACACAATTCAATTTTGTACATTTTGGAAAAAACAAATTTCATTTTTTTTTCCTATTAGCAAGTCTTCCACGTTGCTAATACCACCTTACTTCCTTTTTCATAAAAGATTGACAAAAAATAATATAGTAAACAAACAAGAGATTTGTAACTTATTATTTTCTTGCCAAATTCTAACTGATAGAGGTGGGAAGTGGTGTAACAGTACGCTCTCTCACACCATCTCTCCACTTTACATATCTTTTGACACATTAGTTTCTATACTATTTATTGTTTTCGTTATTTAGAAAAAATTATTCAATTATTTTAATTAAATCGAAAAAACTTTCAAGAAAAAAAAAAGACTCATTTTGATTCGAAGTGAATTGTGAGTGGGACTATGATAAACACAAGAAAAATATATCCTAAGAGCAAGGGAACTCATAATTTCCCTCCTAATTAAGTACTAGTACCCTCGAAACAATTTATTTTTCTTATTTTTTTTAGTTCATTTAGAAAAATAACAATTTTTTAATTCTATTTTCCTTCCTGACATGCATGTTTAGGTTTTATAAAATTAAAGAATATTTCGATATACTCTATGCATTTCTAAATTCACAAAATTTAAATTTAATATCAAACTAAAATCATACAAATAAATTAATATGGAATGCGTGATAAACATCTAAGTTTCCACACATGCCAATCACACATTGTTGCCCAACCATTGACTTACTTCCTCCTCCCTCTTCTTCTTCTTTTCAGTAGTCCCTCCGTCCTATTTTATGTGGTATTCTTTGACTATTAAAGAAAAAAAGAAAGACTTTTAAAATTTGTGGTTCAAAATCATTCTTAAATATTCATGTGACTGAGAATCATTTTATTAAATGATAAATCGAAAATTTTAAAGGTAAATTATTTGTAACTAGAATAAAGTGACATTCATTTTGAAAAAAGAGGAGAGTGACTTATAAAATGGTAATAAATATGAGTAGTCCCTTTGACAACTTCAACACCCCACAATAACAGTGCAAAAGATAACAGTAGCATTTGTGCAGGAGCAAAAAAGAAAGATGAGCAGATATTCAAGAATCTCCAGTAAAAGCAAAAGCAAATCAGTAGGTGATCATTTTTCTGAAACCCCACCAATAACATGTAAACCCCATGAAGAAAAATGCAAGAAAAAGAGTATAAATGGGGAGGAAGGGGAGGGAGAGATGTTTGGAGTTATTTTAAGAAGAAGCCGCTCATTCAAATCCATGATGGAGGAAGAAAGTAGTTCATCATCATATGCTGCTGCTGGAGGAAGAGGAGGAGGCTATTGTGGAATTCATCATCATCCTATTTCTCATGAACAAATTCACAATTTTAAGAAGGAGGAGAAAGGCAATAAGATTTTAAGAGCTTGCATCAGATTGCTTGGATTTTAGCTACACTGCACTGCATGAGATTAATTAACAGTATGTATTAATTTGTTTTCTTTTTCTTTTACCCCTTCCTCTGTCCTAGCTTTTTTTATCAGTTGTATGGGTTGAGGTTGAATTCACTTTTTCTTGCCCCAGCCAAATCAAGCGACATTGACTGTCATACCAAGCCATGAAGCTGGCTGAAAGTGGTAGAGTTAATTCATTCAACAAAATCTGTCGATCGAGCATATAAAAAAAATAGTTGGATATTTTCTAATCTACTTGAGTCTCAAAAAAAATAGCAAAATTGACTGAATATTTCAGCTGTTAAAATATTGTTGCTGTGGTATAACAAAGGGAGGACGAACATACTCTATTCGTGAATGTATAATACTATGGTTGATTACTCAGTATAATTCATGCTTCAGTAATGACTTCTGCAGATGCCAGGTCATTTGTGAGATGAATATATTTGACAAGATTATCTTTTTATAATCTATTTGAGAGATGCCTGGTATTTTCATTCACCTTTGTTCCTTGGCGACCTTGTACACAATATTAGTTTGGGAAAAACATTCTTTAAATCCAGTAAGCTAGCCACGCATATACAATCCTCTCATCTGCCACTTCAAAATTTATCCTTGGTGTAGAAATCTGATACGTTGATGCATTCTTAATTGCTTTCGCTGAAGTCTGCATCGATAACTTCTCCATCTCCATCATCTTTGCCAGTGGAACCAGCACCAGGAGTAGGCTCCGAACTGGCAGGACCTGCAGCAGCACCTGGTTGGCTGTACAGAGACTGTCCCAGCTGCATTACTTGTTGATTCAATGCAGCCATCGCATCCTTAATGGTTTGAGTAGAATCACTGGATATGGCATCCTTGAGCTCTTTCAGTTTGGATTCCACTCTGTCTTTAACATCAGCAGGCACCTTATCTCCCAACTCTTTTAGCTGCTTCTCAGTTTGGTATACAACAGATTCTGCTTGGTTCTTTGCGTCTATCGCATCTCTCTTCTCCTTGTCCTCTCTAGCAAACCTCTCAGCTTCTTGAACCATTCTATCAACCTGAAATTCCATTTCATTAAATGTAAGATCAGTGAGCAATGTGTCATAAGATTAAATAATAACCACATTACAAATCCATCCCGTCACTGATATTCACACAGGATCTTGCCATGCAACTTCAGAACCCACATAAACTATTGTGTGATACTTGATCAAGGTGTGAGGAAAGATCAGAGAATGCAATTTGTATCTCGTAAGGCATTTAATCATCACTAATATACTTGAAAATATGGTATAGATGTCAGTTGGAAAAACACCGGTATTTTTCTGTTCAGCAAGGAAAATAACACATCTGGTAAGTGTACCTCATCTTTGGGCAAAGTACTAGCACCAGTTATAGTAATGTCCTGCTTCTTTCCTGTACCCTTATCAGTAGCCGTGACAGAAAGAATGCCATTTGCATCAATATCGAATTTCACTTCAATCTGGGGAACACCCCTAGGAGCTGGAGGGATTCCATCCAGACGGAACCTCCCAATAGACTTGTTATCTTTCACAAACTCTCTTTCACCTTGCAGCACATTAATCTCAACACTAGTTTGCCCATCTGCTGCAGTTGAAAAAACTTCTGACTTTGAAGTTGGTAGTGTTGTATTTCTTGGGATGATTTTTGTCATTACACCACCCAGAGTTTCCAGACCAAGTGACAGCGGAGTTACATCTAATAACACGATGTCACTAACATCTCCAGCCAAGACACCAGCCTGGAGAACAATAAAACCACATCACAATGTTCACCAGTAAAATTACAAGATGTTTTTTGAGAGAGCGAGAGAGGGGGGTGAAAGCCACAAACCTGAACTGAAGCTCCGAGAGCAACCACTTCATCAGGATTGACAGAAACATTAGGCTCTTTACCAGTCATCTTCCGGACAAGGTTTTGGACAGCTGGTATTCGTGTCGATCCACCAACAAGAACTACTTCATCTATATCTTTGAAGTTAAGGCTGGCATCCTTCAAAGCAGTTTCAACTGGAGTCTTAAGCCTGTGAAGACGAAGTTCAATCGGAGTTGTCAAGTCGGAAGGACAAACATGAAATCTAAGAAACAAGCTGATTATGCAAATAGCCTATCATCTCAAAATCCAAAATATTGCACAGCTGAACCTATATATCCATAGACAAAATTGGTACCTGTCCAATAAGTCTGAGCATAACTCCTCAAACTTGGCCCTTGTAAGTGTTGTGTCAATATGCTTCGGACCATCGGCAGTAGCAGTGATGAATGGCAAACTGCACAAATAGGGAAGGTACATTCGACGAGAGCTTGTTAGAGCAGACGCGACAGCTTCTCCCTCTATTTTTTCCCAAAGGAGAAAGAACTATAGTAACTGACATACCTGATATTAGTTTGCGTCAAGGTCGACAATTCTATCTTTGCCTTTTCAGCAGCTTCAGTAAGACGTTGAAGCGCTTGTTTGTCTTTTAGAAGATCTATTCCTTCCTCTTTCCTAAAAGTATCAGCAAGCCAGTCCACAATTCTCTATTTGAGAGAAAAACGTGTAAGCATTGAACAGAAGAAGCCCCAAAACAAGGAAAAGAACAAGATGCATGTGAGCAAATTACCTTATCAAAATCATCACCTCCCAAATGTGTGTCGCCTGAGGTAGAAAGTACCTCAAATACTCCATCTCCAACCTCAAGAACTGCATCATAGTAGTCAACATATGAGGCACGTTTGAAGTTGGAATTCCACCCACATCTTGTGAATAACAATAGCTATCTAAACTACCAAGATCTGATGCATTAAGGGCTTGTTCTGGTTGCTCGTCAGGAAGTGAATTGTTCATGAATTAAAAAACAACATAACCATTGGTAGCATTTAGTTGTGATGTGCAAAATTTAGCACAACGAGTGTCTGATTACCGGTTTACTATCCACATAACTAAAACATGTATAGAAGATGGAATAACTAAATCCTGCATAACGATAAGGAGCACCAAAATGCTATATGAGAAAAGCATGGATCCAGTATTAAAAGCAGAGATGAGATAAGTCCTGGCATACCTGACACATCAAAAGTACCACCTCCCAAATCGAAGACTAGAATGGTTTCATTACTCTTCTTCTCAAATCCATAAGCCAATGAAGCAGCAGTGGGTTCATTAATTATGCGGAGAACATCTAATCCGGCAATGCGACCTGCATCTTTTGTTGCAGTTCTCTGGGAGTCATTAAAATATGCGGGTACTGTAATCACTGCTTTACCAACTTTATCATTCAAGAACTTTGAGGCATCATCAACAAGCTTTCTCAAGACCTGGGACCCAGAAATGTAGTAATTCCTTAGAATAACAAGAAGACAAGGATCATGGTTTTCGAATAAGCATCATTGAAATAGGTAAACACAGATACCTGAGCAGAAATTTCCTCTGGAGCAAACTGTTTGCCAATAGCAGGACACTCAAGTTTAACATTCCCATTCTCATCCTTCATCACTCTATACGACACCTGTTTGGACTCTTCATCAACCTCCGCCATTTTCCTCCCTATAAACCTCTTCACTGAGAAGAAAGTGTTCTCCGGATTCACCACCGATTGCCTTTTCGCTATCTGCCCAACTAATCTGTCCCCGTTCTTCGTATACGCCACTACAGACGGCGTCGTTCTTTGCCCCTCTGCGTTTGTCACTATTGTGGGTTTCCCACCTTCCATTACTGCCACTGCTGAATTCGTTGTACCCAAGTCTATTCCCACCACCTTCTCGTTCACTACTTTCATGGGTCTGTACTTTTGCCTCACCGCCTTGTCGCTGTAACATTTCTTCCCAGATACGAAGCTGATCCTCCCACCCAAGAATGGAGTCTTGGTGTCCAGCTTATGGCCGGAAAATGGGATTCTCACTTGGTGGGTTGCTGATGAAGCCATGAAGATTGATAATATGATGCTGCTAATAGGATGATGATCGGCAATTCTTACGTGTTGAAACTGTGCAAGCGAGAGATATGTATATATTGGTAAAGGACAATTCTAGAAGGGTCTAGTTGGGATGAGAAAAGTTTAGGCTACTTTGGAGTTTATATTGTAAATGCGATAGATAAACAAGGGAGGTCATTGTCTTGGTTATGGGGGTTTTCAGGGGAAAACATTTGTTGGAAAATTGTGGGCAACTCCAGCACCTTCTCGTAGAGAACACTCAAACTTCTATTTGGCGTTTTTTGTTTTTGGTAATTTATTTATCAGCTCAACTCATTTCAATCTAATTTATTGATAATTAGGTTGATATTCAATTCAAATTAATTTGAGAGATCTTTTCAGGATAAATTTTTTTAATTTAATATATTTTATATAATTAAAATAAAAAAATATAATTTAATTAAGTATAAAATTATTGAAAAGAAAAATAAAGTAAATAAAAGTTAGATTTTAATGCGCTCTATAATCCGTTACTCAACCTATTTTGATTTAAGTAAATTTGAGTTGAATTTTGACCCATTTATTATAATGACTCATCATAACCTGTTCAAATTTAACCCCCTTAGTTTTTTCCCACTTGAAAAAAAAAAATTTTTTATTCACAAAAATATGATTTTTTTTTCCAAATTAAAAATAATAATTTTTTAGCAAAAGAAATTCAAGAATCGAGGAGCAAAGGAATAAAAATTTACGCCCAATATCCACACAAAAAGTAGAAGATTATGGTAATTGTGTTATGTAATGCGCCAAATTCGTACGCGTAAATGGATGTGGTTAAATAAGTAATATAGTGACTTTTATGAGCTAGACTAGATTATAAACTCAAAGGACTTTTGATTTGTAAATATCTGTTTTTGCTTTTAAATATAAAATTAAGTGGTAGTGTGTGAAAAGTGTCTTTTTAACTAAACAATTATAATGTGCAATTAAGCAAATTAAATAGCAATGATTCGACTTCAACATGGGGTAGTTATCAATTATTTGAAAAATTTCAGGGCTACGGCTTGATTACAAATGCATGCAAAATATTTCCACCTAAGGTTCACATTGTTTAACAAGTTATTGGATTTGACTCTCCTCCCATTACACCTTCTTTCCATCTCTTTAAGAGTATATTTAGATAAATGACATGTGTTATATATAAAATTTAAAGATATTCATTAAATTAATTTAATAAACTATTTAATCATAATAAAAAAATAAATAAGGAAAAAAAATTATCAACTTTGATAAGAAAAATCTCACCTTTCATTAATTTTGTCTCTTCATTAATATAATTATTTTCATGATATATATATATATATATATATATATATATATATATATATATATATACATTTTATATCACAATTAATATTATTTTCCTAATATAAAATTTAAGAATATTCTTCACCTTTTTTTTCGTTTCCTTTATATCTGACAAAGTAAGACCAAACATAAAAGATATAATGAGATCAAACATCGGTAAAGCAACAAAATATTAGGTGAAAAAACGAGATTAACTTTATTTTATTTCCTCTTCATTTTTTTGACTTTTGTATAGTTTTATTTACTAAATACTGATTTTCTATTCAACAAAAATAAGATTTTAAAAAGAATGTCAAATATATTTAACAAGATCTCCCCCCTCCCCCTCCTCTCTCTTTATATATATAATTCGGAAAACATAATCTGAAATTTATTTTTTAATATTAAATTTTTGAGTTTATCTCGAGTTTTTGTGTATTTTGTATTGTCTTCCGTGTACTTGTTTGTCACGACCTGAAATTTAAGCGTGATGACACTCGTCTTATCCCACCAAGACAAGTCAGCCTACAACCAAACTATAACATTAAAATGCAGAATTATAATAAAAATGAAAGTTCAATTACGGATAATAAGTCAACTTAATGAAAATTCCCCCAAAACCTGGTTGTCACGTGCACAAACTTCTAAATATAGAATTCTCGAATAAAATATATGTTTCAAATGTCTAGTTCTCAAATAGAACATAATATAATAATGGATTCCTTGAAAGTCTGCTGAAGACATAAGCAATTACCTTAAGAATAATCCAAAAGCTCGATCCTATAATGAGAAAAGTCTAACCAGAGGGATCGGGCTCGCATTCTACAAAATGTAGCAAGGAGTGAGTACCAAACACATGGTACTCACCAAGTGGAACTAACTTAAAGTAAAATAATGAAGAACCAAGTAACTCCTTAACAACCAACCACATACTGTCAGACTACAAGCCTGCACTCAAAAAAAATCCCAGCACAATATATATATCACATGTAGAAAATTACTAGAATGTAGGTATAATCATCACTTAGCATTAGGCCTCTAAGAATCACAATCTCACAACTATTTTACAATACAAGAATTCATACCCTCCATAATTACTCCATCCAAACACTCTATGATCAAAGCCTATAATAGTATAATTCTCATTATCCCACTTTCAAGTCATAGGGAAAAATTCTACAATTTA
>JAPFFP010000008.1:9080555-9157341 GCA_026153255.1 Solanum medicagineum | reverse complement strand
TGTACTAACTGTATTATGTATTAAAAGTAAATTATGCATGTAATTTAGATGAATCATACTATGCAACAATTATTAACGAGACTCCAACAAAATATAGCAACACTATGCTAAGTAATTTTTTCAACAAACAATATGCTAAGTAATATGTATACACCTATACACAACAATATATAACAATATATAGAAATATACAAGACAATATATAACAATATATAGCGACAATATACAACAATATACAGCGACAGTAAAATTATGGGACAATGCTATCAACAGGCAATCAAGCACCAAAATTATGAGATAATGCTATCAATAGGCAGTCAAGAACAATCACAATAGCCATCCAAGAACAATCACAATAGGCATCCAAGAACAATCAATATTCCATTCAAGACAGCAATCAAGAACAATAAAAAATTTTGGCATCCAAGAACAATCAATATTTCAGTCAAGACAATAATGAATAGACAAGAAATTGGGGAATATCACCTGGAATTCGCTGGAAATCTTGTTGTACCCTCGTGGTGTCACCGGAAACAAAGGAAAAAACCCCAAATAAGCTCACCGGAATTGCACCAAATATCGCTGCCAGAAGTTCGAAGCTTCCACTTAGTTTTTGAAAGTCACCGAGAAAATGACTGAGTCACCGGAAATAGCAGAGGGTTGCTGGATTTGGTACGCTTTGCCGGAGTCCACTGATCAGATCTTTATGCTTCGCCGGAGTCCACTGGTCACTGTAATCTTAGTTCAAGAAATGAAAAGGGTCTACAGCAAAAAGTTGAAGCTTTGCCAGAAAGCCAAAAAGAAGACAACAGAATCATCAAATCTTGTTATCTCTTTGTTGGGGTTTTCGCCCTTCAAAATCTTTAGCCTTCTAGATTCGTCTAAACTGAATTTCGCCGGAAAAATGAACGGAGATTGGTTCGCCGGAGAAATGAACGGAGATTGATTCGCCGGAAAAGGAGGAGGAGAAACGCAAGATCACGTCTTTCGCCGGCGAATTATTTTTTCACCATTGAAGAAGGACAAAATGAATAATCCTTGAAGCAATGATTTCTTCTCCCTAGGTAGATTTGAACCATGTGAATGAAATAAAACCTTACAATTGATGCAAATATTTTACAAGGCACAAGCTTAGAAGATTGCTAACCCACAGGTAATCCTCCAACCTAATGCCACTTATGTAATTGTCATCCTCATCTCTTTCTTTAACTACATATCTATATATACTAATTCATGGCAAAGTATATTGGAAGATATGATTACATAATTGAGGAACATTGAATTGTTGGAGATAAAATCAATCTACCTTACCTGGAGATTTCAGATGCCGCACTAGTTCTCGCTTCACCCTTGCGCAACCCTCTCTTCTCTTTTATTTTTCTTTTTTTCTTCAAAAACTACTAAATCCCACTAACCTAATTTAACACATGGGTTAAGTGATATAAAGCTTTTAAATAAATTAGCATTTAACCTACTACTTATATTAATTATTCAAATTTACCCATAAATTAAATAGTCTTAGTTATTGAATAGTCCAGAATTCCCATTTAAAATTTTACGAGATAAATTTTTTAGAAATCATGAGGACTAATTCTCAAAATGACCTAAGGGGTCATTGCATTATCCACCACTAAAACTCATCTTCATCCTCGAACATAAGATAGAGGAAAGTACCTGAAGCTTCGAAGAGATGAGGGTACTTAGCACGCATGTCGGGCTCCATCTCCCAAAATGCCTCTCTAACTGGACGGTTCTTCCATAGCACCTTCACGAAAGTAATCTCTTTGTTTCTAAGCTTTCAAACCTGTCTATCCAAAATAACTATAGGCTCTTCCTCAAATGACAAGTCTAGACTCAACACCACAGAATCAAATGAAAGTATATGAGACTCATTGGGCACATACTTTCGGAGCATGGAGATATAAAACATAGGATGCACGGATGATAATCTAGGTGGCAAGGCTAGTCTATAGGCCACCTCTCCAACTAGCTCCAAAATCTCAAATGGGCCAATGAATCGAGGGCTAATCTTCCCTTCTTACCGAATCGCATAACACCCTTCATAGGTGACACTCTAAGCCAAACATGATTGCCCACCATAAACTCCAAGGCTTGAACCCTCCTATCTACATAACTCTTCTGTCGACTCTGAGCAGTCAACAAACTCTCTTGAATCATATAGACCTGCTCCATAGCATCTCTAAGAAAGTCAACATCTAACGAGTCTATCTCACTAGAATCAAACCAACCAATGGGAGATCTACACCGTCTACCATACAAAGCCTTGGACAGAGCCATTGAATACTAGAGGGATAACTATTATTATAGCTAAACTCTGCTAAGGGCAAATGTTGGTCCCAACGAGCACCAAAATCGATCACACACGCTCGAAGCATGTCCTCCAACGCCTGAATAGTCCGCTCAGACTGTTCGTCTGTCTGCGGATGAGAGGGTGAACTCATATCCAACTGAGTACCTAGACCATGATGCAAGGCCCTCCAAAAATGTGAAGTGAAAAGTGAACCCCGTTCTGAAATGAATGAAATAGGCATACTATGCAATCTAACTATCTTATTGATGTAAAGCTCAACCAACTACTCCGCTGTATACTTAACCTTGACAAGAATGAAATGAGCAGACTTAGTTAATCGGTCTATAACTATACAAACAGAGTCATAACCACCCACAGTAGTGGGTAAACCCACCACAAAATCCATGGTGATCCGTTCCTACTTCCATGTAGGAATGAGCATCCTCTGAAACTCACCTCCAAGTCGTTGGTGCTCACGCTTAACCTACTGACAAGTTAAACACTTGGAGACAAAATCTAAGATATCCTTTTTCATACCACACCACCAATAGTGCTGACGTCAGGTCATGATACATCTTCCCTACTCCTGGATGAATGGAATAACGGGTACAATGAGCCTCCTCAAGAATCATTCTAATCAAGTGACCCACCTTAGGTGCACAAACTCGATCTCGAATCCTCAAAACACCATTAGGATCAAGCACTGCTTTCTTAGCCTCTCCTCTGGTCACTTTGCTTCTGATGAGACACAACTTTCTCATCCTCAAACTGGCGCTCTCGAATCTGGTCCATCAAGGAAGAACTAGCCTCAATGAAAGCAAGTACACCACCCTCATCGGAAAGTTGTAACCTGACTAGGCCATTAGCTAGGCTGAACATTCCTGGCCAAAGGTCACTCCTCAACTCAGAGGGCGGCTAGACTCCCCATGTAGAAGTCTTTCTACTCAAGGCATCAGCCACCACATTAGCCTTTCTTGGATGATATAAGATGGTCAAATCTTAGTCCTTTAGTAATTCAACCCATCTAGGCTGCGTCACGTCCAGATCTTTTTAACTGAAAATATACTGAAGACTCCTATGATCAGTGAAAACCTCACAATGTATACCATATAAGTAATGATGCCACAACTTCAGCACAAAACCACTGCCGCTAACTCTAAGTCATGAATGGGCCTTCAAATGTCTAGAAGCATAGGCAATCACTTTCCTCTTTTGCATCAACACACTACCTAAACCAACTCCTGAAGCATCACAATATACCGCAAAGTCCACACCTGCCTCAAGTAATATTAGAATGGGAGATGAAGTCAATAAAGTCTTGAGCTTTTGGAAGCTCGCCTCACACTCATCAGACCAATGGAATGCTACGTTCTTTTGAGTTAACCTTGTCAATGGGATTGCAATGGAAGAAAAACCCTGAATAAACCACTGATAATACACATTTAACCCCACAAAACTACATATCTCGGTAGCTGATGTAGGCCTCGTCCAACCTCTAACTGCCTCAACCTTAGCAGGATCCACTATAATCCCCTCCTTAACACCACATGCCTTACGAATACCACCGAATCAATCTAGAAATCACACTTGGAGAATTTTGCATATAACTTTTCCTCTCTCAACCTCTGTAGTACTATCCTCAAGTGATGAACATGATTAACCTCAGTCTTGGAATATACCAATATGTCATAAATGAATACTATCACAAAAGAATCCAAGTACGGATGAAACACCTTGTTCATCAGCTCCATGAATGTTGCAGGGGCATTAGTCAATCCAAAAGACATCACCAAAAACTCATAATGGCCATAATAAGCTCGAAAAATTGTCTTAGGGATATCTGATGCTCTAATCCTCAACTGACGATAACCATACCTCAAGTCAATCTTAGAGAACAAAGTTGCTCCCTGAAACTGATCAAACAAATCATCAATACAAGAAAGAGGATATTTGTTCTTGACAATCACTTTGTTCAGTTGCCTATAATCAATACACATCCTCATAGACCCATCTTTCTTTTTCACAAACAAGACTGGGGCACCCCAAGGTGACACACTAGGACGAATAAACCCTTTGCTTACCAAATCTTGAAGTTGCTCTTTTAATTCTGTCAACTCAGCTGGAGCCATTCAATATGGAGAGATCGAGATGGGCTTAGTACCCATCTCCAAGTCAATAGGAAAGCCAATATCCCTATCAGTAGGAACACTTGGAAGATCAGTAGGGAACACATCGACAAACTTCTGAACCACAAGAATAGACTCCATAGAAGTTGGTTCAACATTAGTATCCCGAATAAAAGCCAAGGAAGACAAAACACACCCTATCAATCAATTTCTGAGCATAGATGTAGGAGATGACTTTGCTAGGATAAGAACCACTATCACCCTTCCACACAATCTTTGGTACACCGGGCATGTCTAAGGTCACAGTTTTTGCATAATAATCAAGAATGGCATGATAAGGAGAAAACTAATCCATCCCTAATATAATATCAAAATCTACCATCTCTAGAATAATCATATCTACCCAAGTATCATACCCAGCCAAAGAAACAAGATAGGATTGATATACTCGATCCATCACTAAAGGCTCATCTACTGGTGTAGAAACATGGATGGGTACATGCATATGATCACATAGCAAACTGAATCCAAATGAAAAGTAGGAGGACACATTGGAGTAGGTAGATTTAGGATCAAACAATACAGACGCAGTCGATGACAAATCAGGAGAATACTTGTGATGACTGCATTAGAAGTCTCTGCCTTGGGCCTCCCTGGAAATGCATAACACTGTGATCCCCTACCACCACCTGTCTGAGATATGCCTCTACCCCTGATCTGTGGAACTATGGCACCACTCGCCCTTCTACCTGAAGTGCGACCACCTCCATTTGTCTGAGCTCTGCCTCTCCCCCTGTATCTTGGTGGTGCCGATGGTCTACTCTGAATTGAAGAACTGGGATGAGGTCCTCCTTGTCCCCTTAATAAGGGACACTATCGTATCAAGTGATTGGGATCTCCACAACCATAACAAAATCTCTGACTCTAGCACTGATGTGTTGATCCTGAAGAACTACTATAGTTGTCTCACCTATAGGCCATTGCTGCGAACCATACAAGTTATGACCCGTATTATAAGATCCAAGATGTGTCTGACCACCCTCAGATGTCGATAATGATGCATGAACTAGTCCTCGATGCTGGAATGAGCCACTCCCGTTATAACACCTTCTACCTCCAGATGAGGTACCGGAAAACTGGCCAGATGCATGGGCCCTCTTAGGGTCCCCAAACTCTTCTCTCTCCATCAGCTCTTCCTTCTTGGTCACACTCACAACAGATTGGAAAGGCTCCATCTCTAGATACTCTAAATACTGCTTGTCGAATAGAATAGGTCAATCCTCTCACAAACCTACGAACTTTCCATGTCTCATCTGGAATAATGGCTGCAGCATGTCTAGACAACTGACAAAAACGGGTCTCATACTTGGTGACTGGTAATATGTCCTGCCTCAGACTCTCAAACCTCAGGTGACTCTCCTCCCTTACGCTCCCAGGGACAAATCGATCATAGAAAGCACCAGAAAACATCTCTCAAGACATCGTGGGAGATCCCACTGGCAAGGTTCCTAAATATGTCCTCCACCATTCTCTGGTTGGCCCACGAAGCTGAAGAATAATATATTGAACCCCGTGTGACTCAACTAAGCCGACAGTATCTAACAGCTCTCTACAAGTAGTCAAAAACCCATAAGAATCCTCTGTCCTCCCACGCTGCAATTATGGTGGGTTCATCTTCCTAAACATCTTGTAGCAGCGCTACTTATGCTCAGTCAATGTAGCAAATGGTGCATCCCGAACCTCAGTAGCTGGTGCAAGATCAATCTCAACTCTAAGACCCAATATAGCTGCTCCACCAGACCGTAGAGTATGGGCGCCTAACATTGATCTGGAGTATGAGCTCCTCCTCTGGTCTGAGAACTGCCTGGCATGCCTGTCGCATTACCACTCAGAGCAAAACTCTCAAGTACATTCAGCACCCTCAATAAAGTATCCTACAGCAAAGGTGAGGCTACGTGCTCTGAATGAACCTAGTTCCCTCTAACGTTAGTCGTAGGTTCTGAAGAGATCTCTCTAGCACGACCTCTTGCTGGTGCTACTACAGGAAGTTTGTAGAGATTCTTTGGTCATTTGAAGTCGACCCTTCTATCTACTCATACGAAATCTTAGTTGGTAGAGATTCTTTGGACTTGGCTTGATGTAGAAGATCCCTTATACTCGTTTATTGAACTTAAGAGGGATTTAGAAATGACCAAAAGGCCCTTCCCGTAAAAAGAAATAAAAGTTCACTCCGTGATACCATGTCCGCGTTGCTCCTAGGGCGCGAACATCTATATTTTCATAAATTTTATCAAAACACATTCTTTCCAATTTATGTTGAAAATTTTAAAAAAATAAGTGTAAGTGTGTGTCCCTGGTGCGTCGCGCTTGGGGCGGGCATCAACACTGTTTTCGTTTTAATTACGAAAAATTATTTTTTGACTCGGTAGCTCTAAAATTCGACCTAGACCATTTTACAACTCAATTTTTCATGTTGATTGCAAATCTAGTCTCGGATTTTCCATTGGATCTTGGGAAGATGCGTTATGTGCACGATTCCATTCTAGGGGTATTTTTGAAATTTCATGGGGTGTTACATTATCTCCCCCTTGTGATCATTCTTCCTCGAATAATGAGTGGAGATGGACATCAAGGCACAAGTACCAATCGAAAGCTCCTCTCAATACTCACTCAATTAATAAAACTCTCAACTTCTCACCGACCTTAACAATCTCTATTCAAACTTGGGAATATACAGATCAAGAACTTAATTACTCAAATACTCCAACTCATGGGTGAACATCGGCTAAAGAGTAGAAAACTCAACTCGTTAGAGGGCATCATCATCTGCAGCTCATAACTCTCATCAAGGCCTAAATTTTACTACATACTATTACCAAAGTCAAGCCTAACTCAAGGTCTGCTTGTGCTACCTCGTAAGTTAGTCACAATCCTACAATCTATCCTATAAGGTTCTCATTTTATACCTTAGACACCCTCACCGGCAGGCACGAAGGGGGCATCAAAACTTGAGCAATTCGAATCATTTGAACACCTCGTCAATCAATTTTTTGGACTAAAAAAGGAGGTCATCAACTCTAATCAAGAATGGTACCATTGGGATATGCAAGACTCTATGGACACACTTGAGCTCAACTCCCCATCTCAATTGTACTCCCTTTCATGGCACTCTACTCAATTAACTTAAGCCTATAAGTCTTACTCAAATTTCCATCTGATCACATCCTCTTATTCCGTTCAAGTATACTTTTAAGCCTAAAGGTGTTGTTCACAAGATGATCATATTCATATAAAGCTAATCCTCAATACTCAACTCTAAACTTCCACGGGGCTTTCATTAAAAGATCACTAGTCCTCTTCATTACTTCACTACTCTTTCTTGAACCCTTATTGTGAAGTCTTCACTAGTCTATCATCGATACTCGCATAACAACAACCACGAATTCAAGCCTATCACGCTAACAACTTCTATTCCTTAGAATTTTCAAGCCTACTTAGCACTTCTACCTCCACCATTCAATGAGTTCTCACTCAAAGTCATCCCAACATACTCTTACCTATCTACTACTCATCATAAGGTTTTATCTCTCTCCTTCTTCCTATCTCTATACCTACATGACACAAGTTTAACACCAATATCATAATAAGGATACACTCACTCCTCCTTATCCACCCATCTTAGTCTACTACTATCAACATCACAATTGGACATGGAGAAACTCATCATCTCCCCCTTTGACGAAACACCCCCCCCCAAACTACTATCTCTCCATGCCAAATAAGCACGAATACCATCAAGAACTCAAATACTCAGATATTCAAATACTCATTCTCAAGAATAGACTTCGAACACAATACCTAGAGTTTAAACTTTATCTCCAACATCATTATTAGGCACAAATACTATCAAGGACTTCCATACTCAAGTACGCAGAGGCTCAAAAGAAATATCAACTCGAAGATAGGAACTCAACTCCATTATCACAACTCAGGAGCACTCATTTTCTCCCGTTACCCATAACTCGTCTACTACCACCAATACTTCTATCAAGATTGGAAAGTTGGATTACCTAAAGGGCTTGGAAAGGACATCATTAGCACGATTCAATAAAAAATTCTTATCTGAGGACATTCATAATAAAATACAATCTCCCTCGTCTATCATAATTCACTATTAGTTCATAAAACTATAAGTAGTGTAAAACTCATGTCACATCTTATCCAGCATAGGGCTGGAAACTCTTGGATTCATTGGGTAAGATCAAGATTAATGAATGAATTCATCTCTTCTCATCCTCGAAACTCAGCATGAGCAAGAATCAACATGGTGTGCATAGGACTTGGCCATAGGTATGATAATTATACACTAGAAGGGAATAGAGTATCACCTTAACTGAAGGGTAAAGATCGTATGAGATGAAAAAGAATTGATATCTCATCTTGATCAACCCATCACTATCAAAGACTCAAGATCTATTCTGGTTTACCACTTCGTCGTCTCCCCTTACCACTTCGTCGTCTCCCCTTAGCTCTCAAGTCCTCTCTCTAGACTTGGGAATCAATTTCCTCTACTAGGCTGTAAGTATATACCTCCACTCAGTTAAGAAATCACTACCCACAAGAATATCTTAAGATCTTATGTTATGCTATAGTCTCATACATATAATGAAAAACTCAAAAAATATGCTTCGAAAATATCCATAATCACAATTTCCATATATCTCAAAATCTGTGTGTGATATCAAAAACTCGACTTCATATTCTTGATCAAAGGGTAAAATTGAGTGGGAGATGGGTTTAAACCCAATTTTAGAGGACCCACAGCAAAATTTTATTTTCATAAAAATTTTAGAAACAGAAGGCATCTGCGATGCTTCCGTGATGCGGACCCATCGCAGAGGTATGTTTGCACTTCCTTAATTCTCCTGATTCAGCCTAAGGCATTGGGGTATTGGACGCATGCCCATTTATATGTAAAAACACCTATACTTAGGCTATTTTCAACTCTATAGCTCTCAAAACACTCTCAAAACCCTCTCTAACACTTACCAAATATTTTCTCCAAATTCAAGTGTCTCAAGCTTAATTTCAAATCTCAAGAACTTCATTCAAGCCTCAAGTTCTCTCCAAATCTACATCAAGGAATCCCCAAATTTGAGGTATGTGGGTTTCATCCATTGGGTCCTTTCACCCATGGAGTCCAACCTTCTTTTTTATGAAAATTGATGTTTTCAAGTTGTATTACTTATAGGTAATACTTATTATGGATTATGATTATAAATTATGTTGGAATTTTATGAAATATTGATTGGAGACACATGTCTACCTATTTCAAGCTTATACTATGAGATGGTTTGTTTATTGTGACTATGCATGTCTTGAGCTACGGAACTATGATCTATTATGAGATTTGATGATGGATTTTAAGGTATCTTACATGAGGGTTCTACTATGTGTTTGTGGGTTGATTTACATTAAGTTTTCTCACATTACTTCACTCTTGAATTGCATGATTTTAAACTACCATGGCACACCTGCCAAGTGTTTGATAAACTGTCTCGACAAAGATTTGAGCTCTTGACAATCTATTGCATGAATTATGAATCAAGTGACATATGATGATTAAGGGATTGTATGTATGTATTGAATTCATGAAAATATCTATAGTATTGCAAGATGATCATACCTTGTTGTGGGTGACATGCCCAATCACCTTGTCGAGGGGGTAACACAACCTTGACCACCTCGTCGAGAGGTGACATGCCCGTACTACCACATCGAGGAGTATGTGCCTTGACCACCTCGTGGAGGGATGACATGCCCATACTACCACATCGAGAGGTATGCTCCTTGACCACCTCATCGCGAGGTGACATACCCGTACTACCACGTCGAGAGGTATGTACCTTGACCACCTGGTCAGGGGGTGATATGCCCGTACTACCAAGTTGACGGATAGGTACCTCAATCACCTTCCAAGGGGGTGACATGCCTTGGATTTCGAGTAATAATTGCTTGGTCTATGATTATGGTCTTCTCCCACTCATGTATTATGTTCTATACAAGATATATGATTTACAAGCATGTTTTACTTCAAGTATTGATCATACATGCCACACTGGTATTATACTCATCCATTGCTTATGATTATGCATTTTAATTATATTGGCTTATGTCTTGTTGCATTGCATCCTACATACTTAGTGCATTCAAATGTACTAACGCATACGCTATGCCTACATGATGTTACCATGTAGGAACCGGAGCACCTCACGATCATCCTCCACATGGTTAGTTTGGCATCTTGAAAATATGCTTTTGGTAAGTCCTTAAGTTCGGGGATACTAGCTATGATACTCTTGATTTTGTTATCTCTTTATGTTGAACATTTGATACTATAAGGGTGAGCCCGAAAAGTATCTTGGCCCCCACCTAATCTATGTTAGAGGTGTTATTGGAACAATTAATGTAATTATTCTTTGATCTTGACTCTTGAATGTTTTATGATTATCCAAGACTTCCCTTAGTCCCGTTTCCTTTCTTTATGTCTCTTGTTGTTGATGTTTTGCTTTCGCGACCAAGGATGTCTGGTTGATATGCTAAGAGACTTGTTTGGTGTTCATTCAGGTTCCCTATTCGTCGTATCAGGTCTAGGCCCTAGACTTGGGTCGTGACATATAACCAACCACTTAGACTCTTTTCAACGATATCACTATTAGATCCTTACCGTCTCTATGGAAATCTCTCTATATTTTCTATTCTTGTGGTGTACATAACCACTTCCCACAAATTTTACAATCTAACCTCCCCTTTTTGCCTATAGATTCCCAACTCTTGTGCCTCCCCATAAACTCATTTGTATAAGACTTAGACTATCATGGAAACTCATCATCATCTATCCATAAGCCCCAAATCGACTTTGCTACTTGTGACGACAAAGATTACTTACATCAACCTACTCCACATCGACAACTCAAATCGACTATCTAGATTCTCATAGCAGTCATAACTTAGAGCTTCACACATCTGTACACAATCATGGGTACATATCTCAAACCTCTTAAGCCTTCTCTTTTCTATTGCTTCTCCCTTAATTTACTATCTCCATCTAAGGGGTACCTCTACTCCACTCCTAGCACCACACTACTGTCATGACCCAAGCCTAGGGCCTAGACGTGGCACCGCGAATGGGGAACCCGAAGGAACCCCAAACAAGCCTCTTAGCATATCAACCTCACATCCTTGGTCGAGAAAGCAAAATAACAATAACAAGAGATATAAATAGGGGAAATGGTACTAAGGGAAGTCTTCGATAGTCATAAACATTTCAAGAGTCAAGCTCAGAGTATAACTTACATCTTAATATCCAACAACACCTCTAACATGGAATGGAGCGGGGGCCAAGACATTTTTCGGGCTCACCCTAATAGTATCAAGTGTTCAACATAAAGAAATAGCAAATGACAAGAGTAACATAGATAGTGTCCTCGAACTTGAGGACTCACCAAAGCTTAACTTCAAAACACGGAACTAGCCACGTAGATGATCATCAAAAGGTGCTCCGGTCTCTACACAGTAATATCATGTAGGCATAGAGTATGCATTAGTATGTTTGAATGTACTAAGTATGTGGGATGCAATGCAATGAGAGTCATATGTCATAATAACAAGATACTTAATCATAATCAAAGAACGTAAACTCAATATGGAATATATATACTCAAACTTTACACAACATGCATGAGATTGGCCAAATAGCCACCCACTCACCTTACGGTATAACCTTTTTGGAGAGTGTTACCAATACCCCTATCTTACGACATAGTCTTTTTGATAGGAAGTATAAGACGTCCCCTACTTTATGATATAATCTTTTAGGTAGGAGCCGTGAATTGTTCTACCTTATGGCACGACTCTTTCTGTAGTATTACAAAGCGTCCTTATCTTACGATATTAGCTTTTCGGTAGGAGCCATGAATTGTACCTTACGGTATGACCTTTTCGGTAGGTGTCATAAGATGTCCTTACCTTACGATATAATCTTTTCGGTAGAAGCCATGATTTATTCTACCTTATGGCATGACCTTTACGGTAGATCTTATAAAATGTTCATACCTTACGATATCATCTTTTCCATAGGAGTCATTAAAATAGCTCACCAAACCATCACATTCAAATATCAAGAAAGGACTTCACATTTTCCCAAGAACATAACAAAACATAGGAGCCCAACAATTCACTTGCAATGCAATAGGTACTTTACATGAATTTAATATATGCTTGGAAGCTCTTAATCATCATGAGGTCACTTGATTTGTATATCATGTAATAGATCATCAATACCTTGAGAATTCTTGACTTGACATTTTATCAAACACTTGGTGGGCACATATGAGTACATGTTCAAATCATACAAAATGCAAGAGTATGGATCATGAAATAGTGAAATCAATGCATCTTAAAGTCATGTAAATCAACCCACCAACATCATGGTAAAACCCCATCATAGGTAACTTGTAAATCATATCAAAACTTTACAATAGTCCATAGATTTCATAGCTTGAATAATGTATAGTCTCAATAGACAAAGATTAATTCATAGTATAAACTTAAATATATATTTATGCATAATCAACAATATTTGACAAACCCCAACATATTTCATGCCCATATTTCATAATAATAGATACCCATAAGTAGTACAACTTGAAATCATGGAATTTTCATAAAATAAGAAGGTTGGACTCCATGGGCGAAAGGACCCAATGGATGAAATGTACATATCTCAAACTTGGGTTTTCTTGATATAGACTTGAAGGAGCCTTGAAGCTTGAATGGAGTTCTTGAGATCCAGAATTAAGTTTGGGACACTTGAATTTGGTTGAAATATTTGGTTAAGTGTTATAGAGGGTTTTGAGAGTCTCTTGAGTGATATATAGTTGAAAAATGGCTAAGTGTTTGTGCTTTTACACATAAGAGGGCATGGGGCCAAGACCCTAATGTTGTAGGTCGAACAAAAAAAATTAAGGAAGTGCAAACACACCTCTGCGATACGCCCGCGTCGCGGAGACATCGTGGATGCCTACTGGAATTAAAAATTTGGCAAAAATTATTTTTCGCTACGGATCCTCTAAAATCGAGGTTATACCTATTTTCCACTCAATTTGCCCCCTGATCAAGAATATGAAGTTAGATTTTTTATATCACGCATGAATTTTGACATATATGGAAATTACAATTATGCATATTTTTGAGGCACATTTTCAGGGTGTTTCAATTCTTTACCAGTCTACATCTTAATCATTGAACACACACTACAACAAGACTCTTAGGTCAAATCTCCAACAAGGGCTATCACATCATCATGCTATTTCCCTCTTTACATCACTCCCCAAAATTCCAAGTTTAGGGATTATTGCTACCATATGCATCACAAACTTCCCTCGTATTATACTAGCCGATAACTACTAGGTAACAATTTAGGAATATAGGCCTAATAAGGTCTCATAGAGAATACTCGATCCACATCCTCTCCACACAACGTATGTACCATTTACCCCTCTAGTATACCTCACCTTATTATCTAGCTAAGCTCATCATTGTATGAATCTTATGATACTCTCACGTTGAAATCATAAGCCTAGTTTAGGTCTATTACCTCAAAATTACTCTGTTTCCCCTATTTAACATCTATACTTCACCCTCGCTAAAATAATATCGAAATACATCAACATAAACCTCTTTCTAGCTTTGAGCATGCTCTAGCTCTATCATATTCTAACACTAACTATCTCTCTCTCTCTCTCTCTCTCTCTCTCTCTCTATATATATATATATATATATATATATATATATATATATATATATATATATATACCTCATTATGTTGACAATCATAGGGCACTCACCGCTCTTTCATCAAACTTAGGGAAATTAACTCATCACCTTTACTTACCTAATAGGTACATACTCTAGTCACAAGCCTCAATCAATCATCACTCTCACTATCTGGTCCCTTCCTTTCCATCCTCACCATTGTAACTCTTGGATGATTCAATTCTACTCAGGTTTTATAAGACCTCACATCTCACTGTTAGGTGGTAAAATTAAAATCTTTAGAGACATAAGTTTCTCTCTCATAGGTAACATTAGAGGCAAGTTTCGAAAAAGAGGATTTAGGTACATCTAGAGCTAACTCAAATGCACAATTCATATGAGTAATAGTGCACTCTTTCTAGTCACTCAACTTAGCAAACTAGTCAGCTTATCTCAAGCCTGGTGCAGTCTATCTACCATTTTGATCACTTTATCACAGAGGATCTCATCTATAAGAGGGTGAATATTACTATCTCTATCACCTCACGAACGAGGCATAGTCGAAAGGTTTAGAGCATCGCACGAATCATTGTAGATTTCTTAAGAAATAGCTCTATCGCACGATTTAGAATTTAAAAGAATGGAAACTTTTTCTAATGTCCCATAGCCTCCCTATTATAGATATGGCGTGTTTCACACCAATAATAAGGACTCTACTAGACACGACTTCATAGACTCCCCGGACACTTGAACTCTCTGCTCTGATACTAAGTTTTCCACGCCCCGGGAGGGTACCCTAGACGTAACCGACACTCAGAGACTATTACTAGTCCCCAAGTGAACCACTTGGCCTCATCACATTCAATCAATCAATAAACTCAAGATAATCAACGAAAGACTAAGGAAACTAATGGGCACATCTCATCTAGTCTAAAAATACTATCAATAAATAAAAGGGCTAGTAGAAAGAGCTAGCTCAAGAAGTCTTACCATCAACATTCGACTCTAGTCTATGAAGCCTCTATCACTATCAAGTGGTGCCAATGTCAGACTCATGCCTACCTCAAGGTAAACTAAAACTAATCAAATTTAACTGTAAAAGTAAGATGAAAATAAATGTAATGATTCCTCCGAAGTAAGGGAGGCTCACCAACCAGCTGAACATCTTAGACCTTCAATATGTGCCTATTAACGATCCCTAATCCATATATCGGCATCATAAAATGATGCAGTGCCGAGTAGCATCAGTACGTGGAATGTATGGTATATAAAATAGCTAAATGAAATAGACACAGGTAGAATAATATGGAACAACATCAACTCAGAAAGATAACCAATCAAACAGTCAAATGTCTATCAAAAGCAAGAATAAAGAGTAGACAATATCTCATTAACATTAATCAAGACTCATACCATCAACTCAATATTAGAGTACTATCAATGGGGAATCTATTTAGGAGTTTCTCTAATTTCCAACCATCATCTATGAGTCGGTGATGGTACGACGAAGTGATGTCATTATGAAAAAATGCCCCAAAAAGTGTCCGACAATGTGCCTCGAAAATGCCCATAATCATAATTTTATATATCTCAATATTCGTGTATGATATCAAAAATCTGACTTAATATTCCTTATCGGGAGTAAAATTGAGTGGGAAATGGGTCTAACCCTGATTTTACAGCAACCGTAGCAAAATTTGATTTTTCCAAGTTTGCACAAAGCAGTGGGCCTATGCATTTGCGGAGCCGTCGCAAAGATGTATGTTTTGTTGATAGTTTTTCTATTTCTGTTTAAGGCTTTGGATTCTTGGGCCTAAGCCTTCCTATGCGTAAAAACACCTATACTTAGTCATTTTTCAACCTCATATCATTCAAGACATTCGTCAAAACCCTCTCTAACACTTAGACAAATATTTCGCCCAAATTCTAACATTCCAAACTCATTTCAGATCTAAGGATTTCATTCAAGCTTCAAGTTCTCAATCAAATCTTCGTCAAGTAAATCTCCAAAGTTGAAATATGTAGGTTTCAACCATTGGGTCCTTTCACTCATGGTGCCTAACCCTCTTTTTTATACAGAGTACATGTTTTCAAGTTGATTTATCTATGGGTGCTTCTTATGATGAATTTAGCTATAAACTATGTTGGGGTTTTATGAAATGTTGTTCAACTATGCATGTTTGGGCTATGAATCTTAGATCTATGATGAGTTTTGATGAGGTATTTCAATGTAGCTTGCATGATGGTGTTACCAAGTGTTAGTGGGTTGATTTACTTCAAGTTTTCTCACATGATTTCACCCTCTAATTGCATGAATTTGAACAAGTATTACACACCCACCAAGTTTTTGATAAAATGCCCAATTATGGAATCTTGAGTTATTGATGTTCTATTGTATGGCTTATGAGTCAAGTGACTTTATGGTGATGAAAGGAATGTGCGTATTGATTTCACAAAAAGTATCTATAGTGTTGCAAGTGACTATACCTTGTTGAGGGGGTGCTATGCCTCAATCACCTTGTCGGGGGGGTGCTAGGCTTGTACTACTATGTTGAAGGGTATATACCTTGACCACCTTGTTGGGGTGTTCTAGGCCCGTACTACCATATTGAGGGGTATATACCTTGACCACCTTGTCGGGGGCTGCGAGGCCTGTACTACCATGTTGAGGGGTATATACCTTGACCACCTTGTCGGGGGGTGCTAGGCCCGTACTACCAATTGAGGGTTAGATACCTCAATCACCCTCCAAGGGGGTGCTAGGTCTTGGATTACAAGTAATAAGTTGCTTGATCTATGATGTTGGTCTCTTCCTACACATGTATTATGTTCTATATAAGTATGTTTTACTTCAAGCATTGATCATGCATGCTATGTTGCTAAGATACTATTTCTTGCTTAAGTATATGCATTTTGATTATGCTGCCTATTTCTCGTTGCATTGCATCCTACATACTTAGTACATTCAAACGTACTAATGCATGCTCTATGCCTACATGATGTTACCATGTAGGAACCGGAGTTCCACTTGATCATCCTCCTCCTTCATGTGGATATATTATCTCTTGAAGAAAGTTTGGTGAATCCTCAACTCCGAGGACAATAACTATTGATTCTATGTTATGTAAAGACTCTTTCCTTTGTTTAGATGCTTATGAATATGAGGGTGAGCCCAGAAAGTGTCATGGCCCCTACTGAATTCCATGTTTAGAGGTGTTGTTGGACAAGTGATGTAATTATGCTTGAACTTTGACTCTTTTGATGACTTATGCTATTAAATACTTCCCTTAGCCTCTTTTTCCCTATTTATCCTTTCTTGTTATTTAATTGCTTCCGCGATCAAATATGTATAAATGATATGCTAAGAGGCTTGTTTGGGGTCCATTTTGGTTCCGATTCGTCGTGGCATGTCTAGGCCCTAGGCTTGGGTCGTGACACATTACCAGATCCGTCCAGTAGCTTCCTGGGCTAAAGGACGTCTCTATCGGTGGATCCATAATACCATCAAGTTCTCTTTTGGGACTAAGGAAACATCCGCTTTCATGATTCAATCCTCTCCTACGCTGGCCACGTAGTTAATGAGTGCAAGTGGGACTCACTCTTACTCATTTCGGTGCTCAATGCTCCTCCCAGGACTCAACATGCTCATAAGCTATCAAACATTAAGATCACTCATCATTTAGTATCTTTGGGAACAAGAACATCAACTCATCTCATTAACCATCAATTTAATAGATTAGGAACATTCTTTTAAGATTAAGTTCAACCTCTTTAAGACTCAAAGGATATCAATCTCATCAATATCATCATCAACACACTCATTTCAAGACCAGTATCACAACAACAAGCATATTTCTATTATCAAGGCTCTAGATTTATCTCCTAAGTTCGTTCTTGCATGCTTTCAAATGTTAACATATAGGATTTATACAATATCTCATGAAAAATATTCAATTCAAGAAAAGAAGTTTATGATGATCATCATTGCATGAAAATACATGTAAGTAATATAGTTTTCAAGAATTTAATCAAAATAATACTTCAAGAATCATGTATAGGGACTCATGGACTCTCAACTCGTCTATGACCATCTATCGGGAACATGGGAGAATAATCTCATGCTTTTTTAGTTTAACCTTACATACTTGGAAAGTTGATATTACAATCAAAATTTGATGAATACTAGCTTTCTTGGAGAAAATTCTCGATCTCGGTAGCTCCTTTAGAGTGGAAGAACTTTGAAAGACATTGTTTGAAGGGCTTCTCCTTGATTCTTGAATTCTTGACTTAGAATTTTTAGAGTTCTTGATGAAGAACCCTACATTCTTGAAAAAGAAGAATCAAGAAATCCTTTCTTGGGATTCTTGAATTCGTTTTCTTGAAACCCTAAGTTATGACTTCAGATTCTATTAGAGATTCATGAATAGATGAAGAAATTTGATTGGGTAGATTAAAATTTAAGAAGAATAACTTATCTTGAGGATGAATCTTGAACGCTAATCCTAGCTTGATGACTTTCTTGATGATTCTTGAGCGTTAAGGTTTAGGAGTGAAGGAGAAAATTTTTAATTATGAAAATTAACATTTTATGCATTTAAGGACCTTAAATAGACCCCCAAAGGTTTTAAGATGAAAGTACCCTCAAAATAAAAAGAACAAAAATGTCATTAGCTTATCCAGTAAGGGTCTGCGTTCGGTCCGCGACGCACTCCAGGTGCGGACCTTCAAATAGCTCTGCACTACTTCACTAAAATGGTCATAACATTTTACTGCAAACTCTGATTAAGTTAAAATTGGATGCGTTAGAAAGTTAATTCAATTATCTTCAATTTGATATAATATGGTTCACCTAATTCATTATACTTTAGGAGATATGGTCACTTGAAGTTGACCCTTCTATCTACTCATACGAAAACTTAGTTGGTAGAGATTCTTTGGACTTGGCTTGATGTAGAAGATCCTTTATACTCGTTTATTGAACTTAGGAGGGGTTGGGGAATGACCAAAAGGCCCTTCCTGTAAAAAGAAAAAAAATTCACTTTGTGACACCATGTCCGCGTCAGGCGCGCATATGTGTATTTTCGTGCATTCTCTCAAAACACGTTCTTCCAATTTACGTCGAAAACTTTAAAAAAAAAAAAAAGTGTAAGTGCACGACGCGCCTGGGGCGCACATCAACACTTTTTTCGTTTTAATTACGAAAAATTATCTTTTGACTCGGTCACTCTAAAATCTGACCGAAACCATTTCCCCACTCAATTTTTGTGCTAATTGCAAATCCGGTCTCTGATTTTCCATTGGAGCTTGGGATGATGCGTTATGCACACGATTCCACTCTAGGGGTATTTCAAAAATTTCATGGGGTGTTACAAAAATCCTATCCTCCCATATTAATATTAAATGTTTTCCATTAGTTCTCTTTACTTATTATATAATTTTTTATTCAACTTTTGTAATTATTTTAGAAGAAATGTTATTATTTATTAATTGATTATCTGTCGAGCAGCAAAAAAATTATAATTAGTTTTTTATGGCTATTATTTTCCTCTTCCTCACTCTGTATTTTCAAATTGTACTTTAAGCAAATGCATATTGATATAATTTCTTTTTTAAGCAGTTTAATTGCTCATATTATTTTATTTTATTTGATACTTATGAAATATTCTATATATAAAACTAATTATTATTTTAATATATTATAAAATAAGTACATCATAACTTATATGATATCAACATGTGAAAAAAGAATCAAACTTAGACTTAAGTATCAATAACTACTTTAGAAAAATATGAATAATATATCAATAATTTCTTAAATAAATAGAAACAATGATTGAACACAGTGCATACTATTAGAAAGATAAAACTAAAACACTATCTTCTTGAATAATGAAATATGTTAATTTTGAAATAATAAAATTGATTGTATAACATAACATACAAGGAATACTTGTTGCCTTAAGAACTAATGATATGATAGACTTCTGAAGTTCTAGCAAGAACAAATATAAATATGAAATGATCACCATTCACCGATATAGCTAATGTTCCTTGCAATAACCAAAAATAAAGAAATAATTTTATGCTCACTGTAATTAGAAAATAAATTTGATGACCTAACAAAATACTAAGAGCTTGTTTCAGTAAGTTCAAATTTGATAAATACTCTAATATTTCTAGTCATAACGACTTAAGATCTATGAATGGAAGAATCCTTCGAAATAACTTGGAAGAAGATCGAGTTCAGAGTCTCCCTTTTAAAATCAATTAAGATTAGTTCAGGATAATAACAATAATGATTAAAAAAAAAAACATGGAGAAGATAATTAAATAAAACTAACTAAAATAGAACGCTATAATTTGTTAAGTCCCCAAATGTACAAATAATACAAACGAGAAGACAAAAATGAAACAAAATAACGTTTAATCTTAACTTACCTAGATTGTAATAAAGAGAAAACGCATCGGTAGCACAAATTCTTATACATTATGAAATATCTAGTTATGTTACAGATATTAAAATATTCTTTTGACTTCGGAACCCATCAAATAATCAAGTGCTACAAAATCTAGAATAAGAAGAAGAACTTTTGAATATCATTGATAACTAATAAAAATGAATGAATTTTTCCACAATAAATCCATAAAATTTGATACAAACAACCTTGGCCTTTCAACTTCCCTTACCCTTAAAGTAACTTTTGCCTCTTCACTCTCCGAATAACAGTTGTTCTCTTGTGGTGTAAATGAGATTAATTAATTGATATATTAAAATGTAATAATTTTAGTAATGAATTTAAAAATATTATTAGCCACATCTTTAAAGAAAGTCCCATACATAGCCTACTGATTTTAGTGCTGAATTGAAATAAATATGAGATTATGACAATTCAATTTACACTTCAAAAGTCACTAACAAATTCTCTGCACATTCTAATTTCGACTTCAAAAGTAGCTAATAAATTTAATATAATAGTTTATAACTAATAGATATTTTTATAATATTTTAATTTAGTGTACCGAACAAATGGTAATCCAATTTTACGCTTTAAATCTTCCCACTTTTAATAATATATGATGATGATATGATGCTTAAACAATGTGAAGAGATTGTCCAGAAAAAAAAATATTATGGGAAAGATGAAAAATACATCTAATCAGTAATAACTAAGAACATTTATTTTATATTGATATAAATGAAGAATGTAGGAAGAAGGTTACTGATTAAAATAACTACAAGCAATAATTAAGAAATTTATATACCTGACCATAGTTAATTGCTGATAAATTTCACCATGCCTTCTTGTATTTTACCCTACGTTTGTGTAGCATGCCTTCTTGTATCCTCAACATTGTGAAGGAGTCATTTAATAGGTGAAAGAAATCAATTTTTAGTCATTTCAACATTTTCAGAAAACAATAAAGTAGGATGAAAGAATTTGGGTAGTCTAGATGTTATATCAATTTTCTGACATTAGGTGAAGAAATATTTTTAGAATTAACTGAAATTATTAATTCTTCTTTAATAAGTAATAAGTAATAATATATATATATATATATGATTGTTATTTCAATTTTCAACTTTTTTAGTTCTCACTTTTAGTAATATATGATGATATTATTATTATTAAAATGTTCATAGGAGAATAATAGTATCGTCTAACTTTGCAACGACATTTTCATATTTCATCTTTTCACTTGATCAATATTCTTCTCAAGAAAGATGTAATGTTCATTCTGGTTCTTAATAAGTCATTATCTTCTAATCAGTATTATGCTATGTTAATTGATTCATGTTAGTAACATGAGAAAAATCACATTGTATCTGTAAATTATTGTTTACATAGTATTGAAGAATTTTTTCGTGAAAATTCTGCCTCTGCCAGACTACAACTGGTATAAATATGAATCTTCTTTTTCATATTCTGTTCATTTCCTGGATAAAGCCAAGATAATGTATCTTATGTTGGATTTTATATTTTAAGTGATTCAGAAATTGATGTGCTTACGATGTAATTCGATCTATGTTCGTTAGACCAAGAGATTTATCCAGACGATCTTTATAGAATGCTAGATTTCTGAATGGGTTTTTTTGTAGATAAGCATTTGCTTGTTCAAAAAACAAAGACATGCAATCCTGTTATTTCTGGAGATGAGTAAGAGACGTTAAAACGAAGCCATAAGATTCAGAGGAGGCATATCAGCTGCTTGATATTGTAACGTTGAACCTAATGGTTTTTTCGCCACGATTTCTAAGACAAAAGGGAAGATTTGGTTGAGATGTTTGTGTTTAGAAGAAGTTTGGTGATGACTTATGCTTTCAAGCACATTGACCATATGGGAGTTATTTTTGTGTTATTATCTCTACTCACGAGTTCAGATTTGCAGTTGTTGAATTATATGACTTTATTTTGTTTCAAATGTATCTCCACCACTGGTGACATTAGCACTTATAACAGGATTTTGCATAGCAAATCAAGTTACCACAAAGAACCAGACACATTGCAAGATGCGAAATGTTCATCAGTACCAAAATAGCATTTAGCTTGGGTATGATCTATTGTGAAGCTAGAAGCCTGCAGTATATCTTTCAGGCAAGACATAGCAGACAAAAGAGGGACGGACCAAGACAGCTTTGAAAGACACAACGGAAGAAATCAGTCAACCTGGTATTATGCTATCAAGTCTCGTGGAAAGAGCAAAGGGTATGTTGATTGATTCTGTTAGTAACATGAAGAGATTATCTGTTTCTTTTCATACACATATAGTAATGAAGAATCCCTTTGTGAAAATTATGCATCTACCACTGTGAAAAAAGGCAAAACAATTATTCACTCGACCTTTGTATAATGCCATATCTATCATTTATTAATATTTTGAATAATTTTATGTAGAATTTCTGTGATAAATGGAGGAAAATTGAACATATTGCGTAAAAATTTCTCACAATATAAATTACTTGCTCAAGTGTTACAATTACTATTTAGTGATAGAATAAAATGGAAACTGATATGATGTGAGTTCAAATAGTAAAGTATGATACTTGAACGCGATTCCTATAACAGCTAAACAGTATTTACCCATTGAGGCTTTTGAATTTTGAATATTCACCAAAAATAGGATTGCCAGTTAAACAAAGGAATCCATTCTGCAAGTGGATGCAAGAATGATCACAATTTGACTTGAGCTCAAGTGAGGAAGCAAAATCGTTAAAAAATAGTTCCAAGTTTCACCTGCATATTTTAAGATAGATAAAAGAGGCTAAACAACAAACATAGATCAATATGAAGAGCGATGAGATGAGGTCGTTTAGAGCAAGCAACTATGAGAAGAGATTGCACCATAATCTAACGAAACAATTAGGAAGAAAAGTAAATCATAGAAATCAACCAGCGCATACAAATACTACATAATGGATAAGAAATATGTTATATATCAGTAAAATACTTGATTCATCTAAAAAATAAATAATGATACCTTATTAAGGTTAATAAAACACCTCGCTTCTTCAACACCTTCAATATGGAAAATTAGGAGAAAGTGGACAGCATAAATACATCTAAATTAGATAAAAGGAGCATAATAAACGTACACCAACCAACAAAAAAAGATATGAAGTATCTAGAAAGCAACTGTAAGTATAGAAGCAAAATATCATATTGTAGAATTATAAAAAATGCAAAGAATAAAAGAAACGCAGCTTTGGAGACTTTAAATGTGGGGATCTTGTTTGATACATGTTGAAAAATAAAGAGTCAGAAGTTAAAAAATTATACCAAAGTTTACAAATTATCTTACAACAAAAAGTGGACTTGATTGGCAATCTTGAAAGGATTTCAACCATAAGCACCCTTGGAAGGTCGATAATCATGGTGACATGAGAAGACTTAGAGCTTTGAGTGTCCATGGCTGTCACTTCCATTGAACAAAAAGGGAGCTAGTTTTGAAGATTTTGGTCTTATGGATTGGCTGGACTTTCATATATAGTGGGCTCCAGGATTTCAAAAATTTATTTCAAGCTAAAATGATTATAACGACTACTTTGAGCTCCACATGTAACTAGACATAGTCATTAATTGTAAGTAATTATTGAAGTCTAACTAGCCGTTAGCCAATTTCTTAGACCTATACAGTATGTAGTAACTAATGAAAAACTAACTAGCCGTTGGAGTTAGCCTATATATATCCTTCTAATCTTTCTTGAGACTCGAAGAATATAGACTTCTTTTTATCATTCATGAGATTCTATTGTTTTTATCCTAATTCATAACTAGCGGTTCTGTTCCTAGATAAAAAAAGGCAATGTATGTTCTAGAATTTCTAGATGTATGTTATGTTGAGTGGGTCCCTCCAAATGGAGGGCCCACATGTCAAAGGTTTTAACTTTGGCAACTGCAATTGAATTTCAAATATGGCAACTAATGCAAATTGTGCAAATTGATTGTCAATTTGCAACGACTTGTTTTAATACACGGTTGGTTGGTTGCTACTTTTTCCTTGTAAATAGTCAACAAAAGTAGGCAATACAGAGAGAGCCATAGAGAGAAAATAAATATTTTTTTCTGTAAGGTATACCATAGATTATAAAATAAAATAGTCCGTGAAGAAAAATTAGAGTGTGTGCTTAGAAAATATTTTTTCCTAAAAGAAATACCGTGTTCACTATTTTAGGTATTTTTCTCTGAGAGCCTACTATTTGTAATAGTAGAAGAAATTGTACACTTGTGCCTACTATTTGTAATAGTAGAAGAAATATAGTAGAAGTGTTGATTTGTGGACGTACCCTAAAAGTTTTGGGTGAACCACGTTAAATTTTCTGGTGTCCATTTTGCTTTATTTATTCCTCCTAAATTTTATTTCCCGCTCCGCTACGTGGACCCCAACAAGTGGTATCAGAGCCAAGGTTCTGTCTGAGTATGCTCTGTGGTTACAGCATAGTCTGAACTTCCACATCAGAAAAGAATTACTTTGGTAAATAATTCTGAGAAAAAAAATAATTGAGGTAAAGACAAGCAAAATGATCAACCTGAACGGTACAAACTACCGTGTGTGGAAAAGCAAAATGAAGGATCTTCTCATGATTACGAAGATGCACTTGCCGGTATTCTCTACCGTCAAACCGGAAGGGATGTCCGAAGATGAATGGGTGTTTGAGCATGAACGAGTTTGTGGATATATTCGACACTTTGTCGATAACAACGTTTACAATCATATTTGTAATGAAACTCATGCCAGAACACTGTGGAATAAGCTGGAGCAGTTGTATGCTTCAAAGACCGAACAATAAATTATTTTACTTAACCCAGTTGATTGAAGTAAAATATCAAGAAAACACTTCTATAGCTGATCACCTGAATAATATAGAAGGAATGGTGGATCAGCTATCGACAATGGGCATAAAGTTTGACGATGAGATAATTGCTCTTATGATTTTAGCTTCTTTACCAAAATCATGGGAAACCTTAAAAATTTCTTTGACAAATACTGCACCAAACGGTGTAGTAAGCATGGAAGCTGTTAAGAGCAGTATATTAAATGAAGAAATGAGATGTAGATCTCAAGGTTCGACCTCTTTCTCAGAATCAGAAGTTCTGTTTACTGAAAAGAGGGGAGAAGTCAAGTGAAGGCTTCAAGCTCTAGAGACAGGAGGCGAGGAAAGTCAAACAAATATGCAAATGTCAAATGCCATTACTGCAAGAAGAAAGGTCACACCAAGCAATTTTGTCGAAAATTCAAGAGTGATCAGCAAAATAATAAAGACAAGAAGGGGAAGACAAACAGTGATGATGAACAAGGAAATCTCGTAGACGAGTTCAACATCAGTTGTGACAGTGAGATTGTTAGTCAATTAACTCAAGAAACGAGTTGGGTAATCAATAGTGGTGTAACCATTCACGGCATACCACACAAAAACCTCTTCTCATCTTACACACATGGAGACTATGGTATTGTGAAGATGGGAAATGGAAACCTGTCAAAAGTTATTGGCAAGGGAGATGTCTATTTGGAAACAGACAACGGCATGAAACTTGTTCTAAAAGATGTCAGGCACATCCCCGACATGCGCTTAAATATAATGTCTATAGGCAGGCTTGATGATGAAGGTTTCCAAAACAATTTTGGAAATGGAAAATGGAAGCTTACCAAAGGCTTCCTTATCATTGCAAGAGGACATAAACTCTCACAACTATATGTGATGCAAGCCAAGGTCTCCGATGAATCTGTAAATGTGACGGAAAATGAAAATACTGCACATTTATGACATAAGAGACTTTGCCATGCTGGTGAAAAAGGGATGTCCAAATTGGTAAAAAATAAAGTTCTACCTGATTTAGAGTAGGTATCATTGAAGAAATACGAAGATTGTTTAGCTGGGAAATAGAACAGAGTCTCTTTCCATAGTTCTCCACCTTCCAGAATGGAGAATATTTTAGATCTGATTCATTCAGATGTGTGTGGTCCACTACCGAGTCACTTGGTAGAGCCAGATATTTTGTGACCTTCATCGATGATCATTCAAGGAAGACCTGGGCTTATACCATTAAGTCCAAGGATCAGGTGCTAGAAGTCTTCAAACAATTTCATGTCTCAGTTGAGAGAGAAACTGGGAAGAACATCAAGTGTGTCCACACAGATAATGGCGGAGAGTATATTGGATCATTTCATGCTTATTGCAAAAAGCATGGTATTAGACATCAAAGGACGCCTCCAAAGACACCACAGTTAAATGGTTTAGATGAGAGGATGAATCGAACTTTGATAGAAAGAACAAGGTGTTTACTCTTTCATTAAAAGTTAGATAAATCTTCTTGGGGTGAAGCACTACTTACAGCAGTGTATGTGCTAAACCGCTCACCGTGTGCTCCACTTATGAAGTTCCGGAGAAAATTTGGTCAGGCAAAAATGTTTCTTATAAACATTTACGAGTTTTTGGGTGCAAAGCTTTTGTTCATGTTCCAAAGGATGAAAGGCAAAAGCTTGATGTCAAAACATGGCACTGTGTGTTTATTGGCTATGGTCAAGATGTATTTGGCTATAGGTTCTATAATCCAGTGCACAAGAATTTGATTAGGAGTCGATATGTTGTCTTTATTGAAGATCAAACCATTAAGGATATAAACAAAGCAGAGAAAGAAGTCTTTACTCCTACAGATGATTCAACAAGCTTAAGGTTGAATTCTCCGACAGAAGTACCAACTCAAGCTGAAGATGAGGTTCATGATAACCATCCGCAAGATGCAGATGATGGAGCTATTCCCCAAGAAGATGAACCAGAAGAAGAGGATGTTGATGGTGGTCACACTCAACCACCAATAGCTGGAGAGTCTCCAGTACCCTTAAGAAGATCTAGTAGAAATGTGCAGCCTTCTGCTAGGTACCCAGTTGATCAGTGGGTTACACTGACTGACCCGGGAGAACCAGAAAGTTTCAGTGAAGCAATGACCAATGAAAACAAGAAAAAATAGATGGAAGCCATGCAAGATGAAATGAAATCCTTGCATGAGAATAAAACGTTTGATCTCGTGAAGTTGCCTAATGGTAAAAGAGCGTTGAAGAATAAATGGGTGTTCAGAATCAAACATGAAGAACACGGAGTCCATCCACGCTTTAAAGCGAGATAAGTCGTCCAAGGGTTCAGTCAAAAGAAAGGTATTGACTTTGACGAGATATTTTCACCTGTTGTGAAAATGACATCCATTCGTACTGTGCTAGGGCTAGCTGCAAGTCTCAATTTGGAAATTGAGCAAATGGATGTGAAGACTACCTTTCTTCATGGAGATCTAGAAGAAGAAATTTACATGGAATAACCAGAGGGTTTCAAAGTGAAGGAAAAAGAGGATCATGTATGCAGATTGAAGAAAAGCTTATATGGCTTGAATCAGGCACCAAGACAATGGTATAAGAAGTTTGAGTCTGTTATACGAGAGCAAGGGTTCAAGAAAACTACTGCAGATCAATGCGTGTTTATTAATAAATTCTCTTAAAGTGATTTTATTATCCTTTTACTATATGTAGATGATATGCTAATCATTTGAAAGAATATTTCAAGAATCAACAGTCTAAAGATGCAACTGAGTAAGTCTTTTGCAATGAAAGACTTAGGATCAGCAAAACAAATTCTTGGCATAAGAATTACAAGAGATAGAAGAGCTAGGAAGCTTTGGGCATCTCAAGAGAAGTACATTGAAAAAGTACTTCACAGATTCAATATGGACAAGGCTAAAGCGGTTAGTTATCCACTTGCTAATCACTTTAAATTAAATTCCAGTATGTGCCCTTCTACTGACAAGAAGAAGGAAGATATGGTTAGAATATCATACGCCTCAGCAGTTGGGTGTTTGATGTATGCCATGGTGTGTACACGACCAGATATTGCTCACTCAGTTGGAGTAGTGAGTCGGTTCCTTTCAAATCCTGGAAAGGAAACAGCTGTTAAATAGATTCTCAGGTATCTTCGAGGTACATCCAAAATATGGTTATGTTTTGGAGAGGCAGAACCTGTGTTGGTTGGATACACGGATGCAGATTTAGCTGGCGATATTGACTCAAGAAATTCTACATCAAGATATCTGATTACATTTGCAGGGGGAGCTCTGTCTTGGCAGTCAAAATTACAAAAATGCATTGCATTGTCTTCTACAGAAGCAGAATTTATAGCAGCAACAGAAGCTTGCAAAGAGTTGTTATGGATAAAGGAATTTCTCAAAGAACTTGATATCAAACAAAACAAGTTTGAAATGTTTTGTGACAATCAAAGCACCATCCATCTTTGCAAAAATGCCTCCTTTCACGCAAAGTCCAAACATATCGATGTAAGATATCGTTGGATAATTGATGCATTGGAGAAGAAGCTGCTACAACTTCAAAAGATCCACACTGATGAAAATGGATCTGATATGATGACAAAGATTCTGCCAAGGGAGAAGTTCACTATTTTTGGTATTTTTCTCTGAGAGCCTACTATTTGTAATAGTAGAAAAAATTGTACACTTGTACCTACTATTTGTAATAGTAGAAGAAATATAGTAGAAGTGTTGATTTGTGGACGTACCCTAAAAGTTTTGGGTGAACCACGTTAAATTTTCTGGTGTTTATTTTGCTTTATTTATTTCTCCTAAATTTTATTTCCCTCTCTACTGCGTGGGTCCCAACATGTTATTGTCCATTAATGTATTTAATATTGGAATCATTCAAGTATTCGAGACATGACGAGATTAACATGAAACTATTTCAAATAATAAACGCTTTCCCAAATGGAGAACAAAAATAGCAAGAGTGATTTAATTAACTCTTTAATGTCTAAAATGATTATCTATGACATATTCTCTAGGCTTCCCATTGATTCTTTAATGTGTTTCAAGTGCCTTTCTAAATTTTCTAGTTCTCTTGTTTCAAATTCATATTTTGTAGATATGCATAATAGCCTCTCTATAACTCATCTAGATAAGACAAAACTCCTCACGTTCAAGGGATGAAAAATTTCCTTAACCATAGATAATAAAGTGGAACATAAGTTAGATGGTGTTAAGTATCCTAGATTTGATTATGATAACGGTTTGTTCTGCTTATGGAGTAGAAACAATCACCTCCTGCAATTTATAATCCCACTACATGACCCTAAATTCCATTGATGATAAATTTATCCACTATTACTATTTATTTGGTTTTGAGCAGAATGAAAAAAGAATAAAGTTTTGATGAGTAGTATTCCTCTAAAGATGAACTCTCCTGCAAGACCTTGATTTTAACTCTTTGCTAAAGTGAGTAGTGGAGAAAGATTAGATGTGCACCCTGTTCATTATTTCTGCTACTGGCCAGAGGTGTTTGTATTTAAGGAGCTATCTAATTTGTAGGTACTCATGATAAAAGATGCATATATAGTGGCTACCCACATATATCTCTGTTACAATTCGATAGTCGAGGCATAAATATGAAATATTATTCTGTTAGCTCTTTATTTCATGATGGCTCTGTTACTGAGGCATTTGATCTGGATTGTCCCATGAAAAATTCACCTCAAAGTGTTTATATTTCGGGTTCTGTTAATGGAGTTGATTAGTCTTTTCAATGGGTTTGCAAGTGGGTTGGTTATTTGGAATCCATCAATTAGTGAGTTCATGGAAGTGTTCGACTTTATACCTCCACAGATGCATGAGAATGCTGGTGCCGTTGTGGTTTTGAATATGATGAGGATCATGACGATTATAGGGTCGTCGATATTTTTAGTAGCATGATTAAGGAAGATTTCAAGGCCATGATATAGAGTTTTAAGAGCGATTCTATGAAAATATTTAAAGATTTTTAATTTGGGGTGAGCTACTGTGGTTCAACTAAGTTTATGAATCAAAAGCTTCACTAGATTACTACATGCAGACGTGGTTGGTGCATCACGTTTATTGATTTGGTTGATGAGAAATGGGGAAAGGTTTGTCCACTGGGTAATAGTACTCGGGACACATTATTGTATACAGTTTTGTCCAACTCTATACAAAGCAAAGAAAGGTCACTTCCCAACACTCCAAGCATCCAACCTTCTCCTTCGTACTGCAGAGAAGCTCCACCTTGCCCCATTTCTCATCAACCAAATCAATAGACATGATGCACCAACCACGTCTGGATGTAGTAACTCAGTGAAGCTTTCGATTGACAAACTTAGTCGAACCATAGTAACTCACCCCAGATTTAATACCTTTAAGTGTTCTCACAGAATCGCTCTTAAAACTCTATGTCATGGCCTCGAAATCTTCCTTAATCATGTTACTAAAAATATCTATGACCATATAATCGTCATGAACCTTGCCATAACAGCACCAGCACTCATACATCTGTGGAGGCACAACGCCGAACACTTCCATGAACTCACTAATTGATGGATTCCAAATAACCAACTAACGAAACCCATTGAAAAGACAAATCAACCCATTAATAGAACTTGAAATATAAACACTTTGAGGTGAATTTTTCATGGGACAATCCAGATCAAATGCCTCAGTAACAGAGTCATCATCAAATAAAGAGCTAATAGAACATATTTCATATTTATGCCTCGACTATTGAGTTGCAAGAGATAAATGGCAGGTGTAATCCTTAACCACTATATATGCATATTTTATCATGAGAACCTACAAAATAGATATCTCCTTCAATGCATACACCTCCGTCCAATTGCAGAAATAACGAAAAAGGTGCACTTTAAATCTAATAGGCTAGAATTTTGTCCCTTATCGTTCATTATATTCAGAAAGACGCAAAATGAAATTAATGCAAGTAATTTGGGATGTGAAAAGGGACAACATATCAGGCAAAATTGAATCCATCAAAAATGCGATCTTTAGTTAAAGATTTAGCTATTCCATACTCTTTCATCCACCATATATCAATATGCTGAAGAAAGGTATTTTCAGACAAGCATTGACAATTCCTCAACTTCACTAGCTTCAACCATACGGATGGAATTTCTAAACCAAATGGAGCTGGTAGGGGCTTCACTTCTTCTGTGCAGATGTTAAATGACCGAATGTCGTGATTCTTCTATGCTGATGTTTTGGTCATTCTAATACAAGATGAAAGCAACATACAGAAATAGGATGAGTTTTCAAGATAAAGAAAAATGCGTAAATGTGGACGATATACAGGTTTCCTGGATCAAATACTAAGAAGTTTTCTAACTTAAAAATATATTTGAATTGTTCAGATGCTGAAAAATATACTTAACCAACACAAGGAAATAACAATGAAGTTCAGAACTGTTCTTCATCAAGAAAGCTCATATTATTCACCTCATAGTGCAAAAAGAATCCTAAAACTATAAGCTAGATTAAAGAAAGAAACTTAAATGCGGAACAAAATATTTAGGAGAAAATAAAACAAATTAAATATCCAAACTATCTCAATCTTCGGATAAGCATATGAGACTTGAAAACTTTCCCCAATGACAATCTTAAGTGAGTAAAAACTTGGGATGTAGCTAGTTGCTACATATCTATCGTACACTTTGACTTTCCTAAACTTCTTTTGGGTTGTATGAAACTACATGTGTGCCACGATCCCTTTGCATCAACATTTCTCCATCTTCCAAAGTCGAGATTGGTACAAATCTATCACAACGAATATCTGGTTGAATACTATCCTTCAAAATACGATGTTTAGTCCAATGATTCAGCTATTCCATACTCTTTCATCCACCATATATCAATATATTCACTATGGTCATCATCACATAAACATAGACAATACTCCAACTCTACTAGCGTCAAGAGATAGGATGGAGTTTCCGAACCACGTGGACAGACAAGGACTTCACCTCTTCTATCCAACTGTTAAAAGAGTAAATGGTGTCATTTATTTCGCAATCGATCCTATGAATAACACTATTGACATTAACCCTACTAAACGAACCGCGTAGAGGTTCTAGAGCTCGCCGATATTTCTCCATTCTCATCAACTCCAAGAGTGTAAACATCGAATTCTGATACCTCTAGATGCCCCTCAAACTTTCTAACTACTGATCTCAATACCTTATACTGACCAGAGGCTTCACTAAAACAGAATGCGTAAGTAACACGCTGAATTTTTTTCTCCCATTCGAGCAATTTGACCTCGAAATACTCACCCAAAAAGAGGATTACAAATATAAACCATATGCTCTATGGTACTCTCCCAACCATCAAACAAACAAATAAATCCATTACATGAACAAATTAATATCATGTAACATTTAGAAAAAGTGGGTGAAGGGAGGTAAAAGGTAGGCTCAACACAATGGCTCTGTGTAAGGGGTGAGAATCATCTGCTTTGAGTCCCACAAGTAGCCATATAGAGCCATTAATCGAAGTAAAATGCTGGGAAAATTAGATGATCTTTTGTTGTGATACATCTTAACAAATAAAGGTTCAAAAGTTAAAAGATGATACCAGAGTTTACAAACCATCTTATAATGGAAAATGGACTTGATAGTTAATCATGAATGAATTTCGATCATAACCACCATTGGAAGGTTGATAATCATGGTGACATGAGAGGTTCTTTTTCCTTTGCAATCTTCCATTAAAAGCTTAGAGCTTTGGGTGTCCGCGGCAGTCACTTCCTTCAAACAAAGAGGGATCTAGTTTTTAGGGTTTTGGTCTAATGGATTGGGTCGACTTTCATATATAGTAAGCTCCAAGATATTGAAAAAATGTTTCAAGCTAAAATGACTAAATGTCGCGTCCTTTCCTTATCTAAACGCCGTGTCCTTTCCTTATCTAAACGCCGCGTCGTTTCCTTCTTTGGCCCTTTTATGTATCAGGATTATTTTTTATCTATTTTTCTGACTTCTTTCTTGTTTTCTTCTCAATAATCAATTGCGTTATTGACATTGGGAGTGTAGCAATGCGAGTCTTGGTTCATCCTGTTCGCATCTGAAATCTATTATCTACTCACTCTCTTCATGGAGTTTTGAGGCAACAAATTCCAGATTTCAATTTCACATCATCTTGTAAAAGTTCTGAAGTAGTTGTTATGGAGAAATGATATTATCTCTTTCGTGTTTGTTAAACATAGAATGGTACTTAAAGAACAAATGGAGAGATCAATGTGCATTTGAAGCAGAGATGGGAGCAGTTTTTTGCTTGTCAAAATGACAAAATTAATGAAGGAAATTCAGTACTTGTAGATGTTACACTTGACACAGGCGGAACTAACAATTTTATGTAGAATTTCTGTGATAAATGGAGGGGAAATGAACAAATTAAATAAAAAATTCTCATAATTTAATCACTTAAATGTGATTCCTATAAACGCTATTCACCCAATGAGCTTCCAAATTTGACATATTCACCAAAAATAGGATTGCTAGTTAAAGAAAGGAATCCATTCCGAGGGTGGATACACAAATGATCACAATGACATTCGGGCTCAAGTGAGGAAGCAAAATCTTTAAAAAATAGTCTCATTTTAAGATAGATAAAAGAGACTAAAGTAGATCAATATGAAAAGCGATGAGATGAGGCCATTCAGAGCAAGCAACTATGAAGAGAGATCGCACCATAGTCTGAAAGAACAATTCAGAAGAAAAGTAAATCATAGATATATAGCTCAACAAGGCTTATAGATCATAATTGAAACTCATCTCACTTTAATTGGTTGTAGGAATTAACCAGCACATACAGATACTATAATGGATACAAAATGTTGTATATATAAGTAAAATACACGACACATCTGAATAAATGATAACCTTGTTACGGTTAAGAAAACACCTGTCTTCCTACTTCTTCAACGCCTTCAACATGGAAAATTAGGAGAAAGTGGACAACACAAGTACAATTGAATTTGATAAAAGGGGCATAATAAAAGCACACCACAAAAAGAAAGAGATATGTAATAACGGATAATATTAGATATATTTTCAGATTGAGTAGTTCCAGCCCTTTAGGACTTTATTATAACGTATTCCTTGTATTTAGGTTATAGATAAGTCTTACCTTTTTCTTAATTTATCCCTTTGCAGTAGAAGTTGTATAGAATCTATATGTACTAGTCTACAATCAATACAAATCATGTTCATTTTTTTCTACTGGCAGTCTTGTGATTTACATGGTATCAAGAGCCAATTAGCTCTCACGAGTATAATTCTATCAAATAGCCCTCCCACCCTTCCCATCAAAATGGCCACAAACATCATTGTAACTAATTCTGATGCCAATACACTAATTGTTCAATTCACCTGTCGCCCAGTTACTAATCAAATTAACTGGCAGCCATAACTTTTCTCTGTGGAAAGAACAAGTGGATATGCTTACGCGCGGTCACAACATTTTTGGCCATCTCATGGTTCTCTCTATGTTCCTGCTCATACAGTGTCTCAAAACAATCAGAATGTCAACAATCCTGAATTTGCTTGATGGTATCACCAAGATCAACTAATTCAAAATGCTATCTTGGCCTCAGTTGATCTTACGCCTGCTACTATAGTTGCCACTGCATCCTTTCCTAGGCTGCTTGGGATGCTTTGCGCACTCCCCATGCCAATAAATTGCAAACAATAATTTTTAGTTTGCATGATTATTTGAATCATCTCTAGAAAGAAAATCTTCCTCTTGCTGATTATCTACACCAAGTTCGATATCTCTGTGATGAACTTGCCACTGTTGCAGCTCCTGTGTCTAATGAGGAGTTGATTGTCAAAATCCTCACTGAACTTGGGCCTAAATTTCGTGAAATATCTGTTGCTATCCATGCAAAAGATTCTATTATCTCTTATCCAGAACTTTATGAAAAATTGCTTGACCATGAACTTTTCATAAAGCATGAAGAAGCAAAGAAGCCTCTATCAACTTCAATTACTGCTGCCATTGCACAGCAACTGAACACGTATTTTCACCAAGGGAAAAACTCTAATAAACGCTCAAATGCAAATTCCCCCAACACAACCAGTCAGGTCGTGCCCAATCATGGTGCAACAATCGCGTTATGACAACATTCTGAAGTGCCAGTTGTGTGATCATCCTGGTCATTCTGCTAAAGTCTGTAGATCACAATCACCTACAGGCCCAAGGAAACTATGCTGCTCACTTTCCAACTCAACAGGCTCCTTGGATTTTTGATACCGCTGCCACCCATCATATGGCCTCAACTGCACAAGACTTTATTGATGTGCAAGCCTACCATGGTCCAGAGTAGATATCAATCTGTGATGGTAACATCATTTCAATATCTCATACCAGTAACACTAACATAAGTGCATCGAATCAACAATTTAAGCTTCTCAATACCTTATGTTTGCATGCTATAAAACGTAATCTTCTTTTTGTTTCAAATATTTTCCATGATAACCATACGTACATTGATTTTTTTTCCTTTTTCTTATTTTGTGAAGGATTTGAGTACATGGCCGCCTTTGTTTCGTGGGCAGAATAAAGATGGGCTATATGAGTGGTCATCAAGCAGTGCACATCATTCCCCTCAATCTAATGTTGTTGTTCCTCTTCACCTGTAGCATCGTTATTTAGGCCATCCTAATCATAGAATTTTAAACATGATTTTACATTAGTTTTCTCTTCTGATTTCACATTTTAGAACTGCTCCAATTTGTAATTCATGTTATTCTAATAAAATGCACTGGTTGCCTTTTTTCTAAAAATTCATTACAAAGCAAATGGCTATTGAAAATTATTTATAGTGATTTATGGAGGCCTTCTCCTATTTAGTGAATTGATAACAACAGATATTATCCCTTATTTACAGACCAGTTTTCAAAACACATGTGAGTTTCAAGGTTTATCCTCATATCTCCAAAGCCATAGTATTGAACACTTAGTGACACCCACACACACGCCCCAAAGAATGGCACTGGTTGAACATAAACACAGGCATGTTATTGAGACTGCCAAAACCTTGTTGCATCAAGTCTCCTTGCCCTCAACTTTTTGGAGTTTTGCCTATCACCAAGCAGTCTACCTTATCAACCATCTAGCCACTCCAAGTTTACAAAATAAATGTCCCTGTGAGCTTCTATTTCAAGAGGTTCCAAAGTATGAATCCCCTAGAGTTTTTGATTGTTTATATTACCCGTGGCTTAAACCATATAAGAAAAATAAGTTAGAGCCAAAATCTAGTTCTTGTGTATATTTAGGATTTTCTAATAAGTATTATTGCTACCAATATTACGCACCAGTCAAAAATAAATTGTACTTATCCAGGGATGTCCTGTTTATGGAAGACACCTATCCATTTCAGAGTATTGTTTCCACTCTAAAAATTAAACAAAGCAATAATATCGCTTGGGAAGTTTGTTCTGATGTTCTACCTGTGACCACTACATCATCAAGTTTAAATTCTTGTCATCTGCTCCCACATGTTTTTCCCGTGCACTCTCTACTGCCCAACTCAATATCTACGGATCAGAAGGTGTCTCCGTTGCATCAGGTAATTCTCAAAATGTATCCTCTCCTTCATTGTGAACCATCACTACACCAACTGATAATGCTCAACTCCCACCATTATCCCGACCATTAATCACATATCAACGCAGAAATCACCAACAACCAAGAACCTTCATGTTACCACTACCTTCCACTATACCGCCCTCCCACCTACCTTTATAGACACCTAATAATAACCTTTCCCAACCCACACTTACTTTGAATTCATCTGATCCCCATGGTGACAACTTCTACTCATCTTGCGGTCACCCTCTCCAACACAAATAGCCTCAAACCCAAGCAGTTTAATGTTAGCATTCAACTCTCCTCGTCCTTTGTTCCTCATACCTACAAACAAGTGTGCCCTCAGCCTCACTGGAGAGAAGCCTTGCATGCTGAATTTGACGCACTTGTTAGGAATCGAACACGGGGATTTGGTCCCAGTTGCTCCTTCGATGAATGTGGTTGAGTGCAAGCGGTTGTTTCAAATAAAACATAAATCTGATGGTTCCATTAATAGGTATAAATCTCGGCTTGTTGCAAAGGGATTCACCCAGTGTCCAGGCTTAGACTACCAATCCACTTTCAGTTCGGTAGTAAAACCAGAGATTGTTCGATTGGTACTAACCATTACGACATAGTACAACTGGCCAATTCATCAGATTGATGTCAATAATGCATTCTTATAAGGATGTCTTGAGGAAGAGATTTATATGAGACAGCCACCAGGCTTTGAAGATTGAAGTCTCTTCATCTATGTTTGCAAATTGAACAAAGCAATCTACGGCTTAAAACAGCCCCCCCCCCCCCCCAGCTTGGTACAGTGAGCTCAAATACTATTTGCTAATTGTTGAGTTTGTCAAGTCTCAATCTAATTCTTCTTTGTTTATTTTGGATAAGTGTTGGTTCACTTGTTATTTTCTTATCTGTGTGGATGATATAATAGATGGTCTTTTCACTTGTTTCTCCTTGAAAGACCTTGGACATCTCTGTTATTTTTTGGGTGTTGAGGTTATCAATCCTTCTGATGGTCTTTTGTCCCAGAACAAGTATATTATGGATCTTTGAGATGATGTTGGCATGCTAAGCATTAAAGGAGCTCCTACAGCTATGACCACGTTGACAGCTACGGTGGATGATCCTCTGACTAATGGTACTTTTTATCGACCGTTAATTGGAAAGTTGCACTACTTATCCTTTACACATCCTGATATTACCTTCACAGTTAATAAGCTTTCTCAATTTATGCACAATCCACGCCAATCTCGCTGGAAAGCAGTCTAGCGATTACTTCATTATCTTCGTCACACCTGCCAATATGGAATACAGATTGCGAAAGCTCTATTATCTCATCTGGTTGTTTATTCTGATTTGTACTGGGCTGCTGATCAAAATGGTCGCACTTCTAACTCTGGCTATATTACTTTCCTGGGCAGTACATCAGTAACCGGTCATCAAAAACCAACGATCTGTATCTCAATCATCTACGAAAGCTGAGTATAGAGTTGTAGTTGCTACTGTTACAGAAACCAACTGGGTCACAAATCTTCTTCGCGAATTTCATATGTCACTTAAGGGAGTTCCACAAGTTTTCTGTGACAACATCAACACTACTTACATTTGTTCAAATCAGTTTTCCGTAGCAGGATGAAGCATGTTGCCATTGATTTTCACTTTGTTCGTGAACAAGTTCAGAACAAGGACATTGAAGTTCACCACATTCACTTAGCTAATCAAGTGGCTGACATACTTAAAAAATCACTTCCCAAACCTACCTTTGTCCAACAATTTTCAAGTTGCGTGTTGTTGAGACCACCAAACTTGCGGTGGCATAATAACGGATAATATTAGATATATTTTTAGATTGAGTAGTTCCTTCCCTTTAGGACTTTGTTGTTACGTATTCCTTGTATTCAGGTCATAGATAAGTCTTACCTTTTTCTTAGTTTATCTCTTTGCAGTAGAAGTTGAATAGAATCTATATGTACTTGTCTATAATCAATACAAATCATCGGTCATTTTTTTCTACTGGCAGTCTTGTGCTTTACAATATGAAGTATCTTGAAAGCAATTGTGAATTTTCAATTGTAGAAAATGCAATGAATAAAAGAGAAACAGCTTTGAAGACTTCATAATTCAAATAACTTAATGTTAAAACGGACAATAAATACACCAGAATTCAAAAGCATCCACAAAATAGTTGAGGATTTAAACTAAATAATATCATAAGCAAAGAAGCAAAACATCATATTCGGGAGGAAATAAGATAAAACAAATACTTTAAGCTATCTAAACATTTGTGCCTTGAAAGTTGTCCCCTATGATAGTCTTGAGCAAGTAAAAGCTTGGAGTGTATCTAGTCGCTTTAGTAACATCACCGTAAACATCAACCACACGAAACTTCTTCTTTTCTGGGTTGTAACAAACTAGTTTTGTGTTACTTTGAATCAAGATTTCTCCATCTTTCCAAATCAATATTGGTTCAAAATTGTAGTTAAACATACCAGGCGGAATAGAATCCACCAAATTTCTATGTTTAGTCCAAGATTCAGCAATCTCATACTCTTTCATCCACCATATATCAACCATAACATCCCATAGATACTTAACATCCCGTCTGTCGGTATAGTCAGTCAAACATAGATGATTCCCTAACTCTGCTAACCTCAAGCAAGAAGATGAAGTTTCCAGACCTGGTGAGTTGGTAGGGACTTGATCTTTTCTGTCTCAATATCGAAGGAGTAAATGTTGTCATTGTTTTCACTATACATCCAACAAAAGCACCATTGACATTAGAGTTGCCAAGCTTATGCAGGACATAGAATTTCACCCATATTTCTCCAATTCTCATGAACACCAAGAGAATAAACCTCCAATTTTGATACTTTAACATGATACTGAACCTCTCTAATTATTAATCTCAATAATTTATACTCTCTTGACGCTTTACTAAAGCAAACTCCATAAGAAAAATGACAAACACTTTTCTCCTCTAGCAATTTAAACCCACAAGAGGATTGCTAATATAAACTGTATGGTCAGTATACATCAAAACATTCAACAAACAAATGAGCCCATTACACGAACATATTAAAAACACTCTCACAGGAGGGAAGTAAAACTTAGAGCCCAAGATAGTGGGTCTATTATAGGGGCGAGAATAATAATTATAATCATGTTCGAGTTTTAGAAGAGATTGGTTGTAGTTAGCACGCAAAAGCAAAATTCAGAGAAATTTTGGGCATCTTGTTTGATACATGTTGAAAAATAAAGAGACGGAAGTTAAAAGACTATACCAAGTTTACAAATCATCTTACAACAAAAAATGGACTTGATTGTTAATCTTGAAAGGATTTCAACCAGGATCACCCTTGGAAGATCCATAATCATGGTGACATGAGAAGGCTTAGGCTATGGGCATCCACGGCAGTCACTTCCATTAAATAAAAAGGGAGCTACTTTTGAAGGTTTTGATCTTATCGATTGCTTGGGCATTCATACATACTGCGCTCTAAGACTTCAAAATTTTATTTCAAGATAAAATGACTATAACGGCTATACTTTGAAGTCTAACTAGCCATTAGCTAATATTATCAATAAACTCTTTAATACCTAAAATAATTATCTATGACATATTTTCTAGGCTTCCCATTGATTCTTTAATGTGTTTCAAGTGTTTTTCTAAAAATTTTTGGTTCTCTTGTTTCAGATCCATGTTTTGTAGATATGCATAATAGCCTCTCTTTAACTCATCCTGATAGGACAAAACTCCCCACGTTCCAGGGATGAAAAATTTCATTACACCATAAATAAGAAAGTGGAACATAAGTTAGATGGTGTTAAGTATCCTAGATTTGATTATGTCAAAGGTTTTTTCTGCTTATGGAGTAGAAATAATCACCTCCTGCAATTTATAATCCCACTACATGACCCTAAATTCCATTGATGATAAATTATATCCACTATTACTATTCATTTGGTTTTGAACCGAATGAAAGAAGAATAAAGTTCTGATAAGTAGTATTTCGTTAAAGATGAACTCTCCTGCAAGACTATGGGTTTAACTCTTTGCTAAAGTGAGTCATGGAGAAAGATTAAACGTGCACCCTGTTCATTATTTTTGCTACTCGACGGAGGTGTTTGCATTGAAGGAGCTATATATTTTATAGGTACTCATGATAAAAAGATGCATATATAGTGGCTACCCACCATATATCTCTATTACAATTCGAGAGTCGAGGCATAAACAAAGGTTAAAGTTCACCAAGAGTTAAGGAGGAGATCAGGGGACGTCATGCAGAATCAAGCACCTCCATAGATCTGAACAGATAGAGCAGGAGTTGAGATGCAAGAATCCAGAAAAGCCTATCAGAAGAGAAAAAGGACTTACACTTGTAGCTTCAAGGAAAACAAGATTCGCGGCTCAGCAGGGAAGGGTGGTACATACCAAGGAGGAACATCACAAGATGCGCTGAAAAAGAAAGGTCAGTGCCGGCAAGAACCAACGAAGGACCAAAACCAACAAGAGACAAGGAAGAGGAACTTATAGGAGAGACATGTTGAAGAGAAAGACAAGCACAAGTACGATCTTCGACAACCAAAACAAGGCATTCCTATGGAAGGCCATCGGACTTCCTTGGTAGACGAAAAGCTCAGAAAAGGAAAGAATGAGGTAGAGGGATCTTAAACACCCTATATTTTAGGGTCGATGTCTGTTTTCTAGACTGGGCCTGCGGGTCATGTTGTAATTGCACTAGGATATTTGTAATAAAATGGGTTGGTAGCTTGAAATTTAAAAAATTATTGGTTTGTTCATTTCTTTCCTTATCCATCCAATCTTGTCAAAAATGACTTGTTCGACAAACAAAACAATAAATCCCCTAAGGGATAATGCTTATATGCGAGAATATTAGAGAGGTTGAAGGGCTTAAGCTGTCTATGAGATTAACTTGACAATCTTGTGGAAATAGATTTTGTCATTACTATTTATATCAACTGTAACATTTTATCCACCAGAAGATTCTAAATCATGAATACAATATTAATTTTTATTTTATTTTTCAAATTAAAAATCTATCGATATTTAAATTTGATCAAAAAAATTCTCAGAAATGTCTTTTTTGGACAAAATCTCTTAATTTGATGTGCACGAAAATAAAATAACTTGAGATCGATGAATTGAATTGTTATGGCATTGTTTGTCGACCACTCTGGAATCATCAATTTATCAGAGAAGACAAGAATAACGAAAAGAGCGGAGTATAATGATGGTATTATTATTTGCACCCAAAAAAATAGGGGGAAAAGGATTTGATGGTTGTTTTGTGGATAGATAAACTGTATGGTGAAGAACTACTATTAGTTGTGTGATGATGATTGATGAGGTAAGAAGAGATGAAGTTTTTGAAAGTATTAAAATTGTATTAAACATAAACGATAGTTGTAATGCAATATGAATTAAATATTAAATATTATTATGAATTAGATAGTTGTTATTCCAGATTAAATGCGATACATACATTTTAATAATATAAATTAATTTAAATAGTATTGAAATGTCTGAGATACACATATAATGCATTTATATTTCAAAATATTTTAACTAATCATGTGCATTAAAATATGTATAATGTATTGAATTATAATTATTGTTTATATTTTTTCTCTTATTAAAAATATATTATACCTAAATTTTAAATATTTGGATTAATATATTGGTTAGTATATTAAAATTGTATTTAATTGTTCAATATTTATGTAATTGGCCAAAAAGAAAATCAGAAACCCAGTGATGTCCCCCAATTTCTTAAAATTCGCTGCTTCATCTTCGCCGGAAGAAATCAAGCCCTTCCCCAACTGCTGCTCTGCTATCTGAAATCCGCCGCCGGAGCCAAATCGGTACTCCTTTCCATTCATTCTAATTTGGATAAGAATTTTGAATCTATTCCCCCGATGCTACAATCTTCGATATTCAATTTTAGCCGGAGTTTAGGTTCCATATTGAATTACCATCAGAAGCGTACTCTTGTAAATGTAAAGCTAAAATGGGTTAAGGATAGTGTCTTGGATTCTGTAGTAGCTGGAGGTACACAACTAAAGGCGGGAACTACGCTAGTTTCCATCATTGCCTCACAATCTACTTCTGCTCTTCCTATTTACCATTTAAGAACCAAGCATAGGCAGCTTGGCCTACCTCATGACTTGAAACTCTCTACTTTCCTTAGGCGGTACCCAAATATTTTTCAGGAGTTCTTTTTTCGTGATAGTGCTGGCACTCCTGTTCCATGGTTCAAATTAACTCCTGAGGCCTTGCAGTATCATCATGAAGAAATTAATGTTTTCCGCCAGTGCAACGCGGATATTGTTAATAGGTTGAGAAAGCTTTTGATGATGACCAATAAGAGAATGCTTCCTCTTCAGTCAATTGATCAGCTAAAATGGGATTTAGGCTTGCCATATGATTGTGCTAGTTCATTGATTATAAAATATCCTGAGCTCTTTAATTTGGTGGACCTCCCTGATGGTCGTGTTGGTTTGAAACTTTTAGCATGGGATCACAAATTAGCTGTTTCCCATTTGGAGGAAAATTCTACAAAGGAAAAAAATGGGACATTGATGTTTCCTATTGGATTTACTAGGGGTTTTGGGTTAAAGAGAAAATGCATGAAATGGTTGGAGGAATGGCAAAAGCTGCCTTATACTTCTCCTTATGTAGATGCTTCTCATTTGGACCCAAGGACAGATGTGTCAGAGAAGAGGATAGTTGGAGTGTTTCATGAGCTTTTGCACCTCACCTTACAAAAGAAAACAGAGAGGAACAATGTTAGCAATCTTCGTAAGCCATTGGAATTGCCTCAGAAGTTCACAAAGGTCTTTGAGCGGCATCCAGGGATTTTTTACATTTCTATGAAGGGTGGCCTACAGACAATCGTCCTTAGAGAGGCTTATGATCGCAATCAGCTGATTGAGAAGCATCCCCTTGTTCATATAAGGGAGAAATTCGCAAACATGATGAAACAAGGTTTTCTAGATCGTAGTAGAGGGTTATATAAAGACACTAACCAAGGTCCAGAAGAAGAGGAGTCACTGACAAATAATGTTGTTGGTGAGACCTGTGGAACTAGATATTACTCTGTTATAGGCTCAGATTCGGCTCTGCGTTTAGAACATGAAGCATAGAAGATAAAGGTCTTGCAAAAACGCTGGAAGTGATTGGATCGACTATTTGAGCTTCTTAGAAATACGTGGAAGTAGATTGGATATGCTCTTAGTATACAAATAACATTAGATAGACATCCTTTAAAAAGTACTGTTGAAGCTAGAAGCTGAGATTTGATTGGATGTAACTTTGAGATTCTCGTTTCTCTTCTAAATTTGCAGATAAGTTCTTCATAATGTTGATGAAGTTCTCCCGATCCTTTCTTATGATGTGGTCCTTATCTTAGTTACTCAGACCAAATCAAAGAAGATAGCCATTTTATATCAAGAAGAGGGAGAATTAACTAATGCAATTGAAAGATGAGCTGAGAGTGATAATTACTCCCTTCATGGCATCATTCAAGGAACCACCAGTGGATTGCCCTTTGGCATGTCACAATGAGTATTATTGATGGACTTCTGTTCTGTAAGAAGTATTCATCCGGAATTCTTGCAGCAACTGATTCTGTGGTGTCACCTAAATGTGATGGTAAGGACTGTTCACCTTTAACAAGGGAGTTCATTTATCTAAGTTAATTTTCTAAAGTCTGGATGGAGACCTTGAGATTCTGTGAGATACTATGATCATGTTGTTCTTTGAGAATGCTATAAGACAGTGGATGTGATAGTTTATGTCAGTGCTGTCACCAAGTTATCTCCATGATAAATCATATATTCCTTTCTCTATTGTCAACAACTTATCTCCGCGACACATCATTCATTTTTTTCATTTAATTTAGATTTTCACGTCCCATGAATGAATCTGAGAAGATGTGGAAATAAAATACGTTTTAAGATGTCCCTGAAATGGACAACAAAAAACTTCGAATGCTATAGAATCAAAATTGTTGTTGGCACTAAATCAGGTTATGAGGTTACTTATTTTGTTAGGAAAAACAGAGATAACCAGAAGCAGCACTAAAGCTATTATATATATCTATAAATTATAAATTTCTTTATCAGAAGCTGCTCTTGAAGCTCACACATCAACTTGAATATTATTTTCTGCTGAACAACTTGGTTTTGGCATACTTCTCTCAGAGAAAGAAATATAGCTTCACCGAGACACTAACCATAGTTTCCTTGATATTGTGCCTACCTTTTGCACTTGATTCTTTTTAACTAAAGTAGAGTTCAGTTTACTTTGCTATTCAAAACTCTGACTCGATCTAATGGTGAGACCAACTCTTTGTTCCAAGTTCAAAGTTCAAGATGACGAGCTGGTTTATTTTTGTATGGTATCTGAGCAAGAAAAGAAATGACTCATACTGTGTATTTCAGTTTTCTTATGGCTAAGCTGGTAAATACCAGATAGTTCTAGAAGGTTGTCTTTTAGTCATCTTTGAATAATAAATTAGTTGTTGGTCACCAGCTTTATTGTTATATTGGGCATTTCCTTCTCTCTGTAGTAATTGTTTTATCTTCTGACCAGGTTTTCAATATAATCCATGTGTGCAAGAAGTTTCCTGCAAGAAGGAATATTTGGCAATGAGTTTGTGTGCTTGCAGATTTCTATCATGGAATATTCTTGTTAAATGTTATTTCAAAATCAAATGGAAGTCAGTGTATCCATATGCATTACTTGAGTATATCCTATAATTGCCAAATTTATCTTTATACGTTTTCTGAACAATTTTTACATAGTCATATACTTTAGCTTTGCACCACATTCTTTATGTAAGATATTGTGGAGTTATTTGTCTTAGGAATCTTATGCCTAGATATGACATTGACATTGAGATTAGTAGCTCTCAGTTTGTGTCAATGACCTTAAAAGAAACACGGAACAAGTGATATTTTACCTGTACAAGATCAATAAATTTAAAAATATGGATCCATATATAAAAATAGCATTTGGATTGACTGAAGAACAAGCGGTTTTGGGAAGAAAATGTTAGGCTTAAGTCTTACTTATGTATCTATATATTAGCTCTATTATTGATGCTCATTTTCATTTTGATTGAGTTCTTGCTAGATCGCATATGTTGATAGCTAGCTTCCCCTTTACTTTAGTTTCTTCATACCTTGCATGGTTTCAGGTTAGCTACTCTTTCAGTTTTCGGTAGAAAATTAGTTTCTTTATTGTGTTATATGATGCTTTTCATCTGACGTTTTTAAGCTGTCTTAATCGGATCTGAATTGCTCTTCTTTGGCCAAATCTTGCAATTTTCCCCTTATTGTCGGATTCTTGATCCATTTCAGATCTGAACTAAAGCTCTTTGGTTTCAAAAGATAAAGGTCTTTGGGTCTAGCTTTAGTGATTTCAATCTGTTTGTTTTCCTTATTTCCTTTTTTTAACTTCTTGATTTATGAATTTTCTGTACTTCCCAAAGCTAAGCAACCAATAACAATTGTTTTTACTTCTTTCTTCACCTTTCTTTCTCCTCTTTCGTTGTTTACCCTATGACCTTGCTTTGCTCCCAGGTAAACTGTTGCTGGGTTTTTTCTTCCCGGCAGTGCTGTTGCCTACCCCTTTCTCACTATTCTTTCCCTTATTCTTCGTCTCTATTTTTGGAGAGGTTTTGTTTTGCTTCTATCTGTATATGATTTCTGCTTTGGCAAGCCAAGGCGAGCATAACTAGAGACAACTTCAGTATCAACTATCTCAGTAAGGTAAAATTGTATACTTAAACCCTTGTACTCAAAGGGTCATAAACCTCAACCAATAAACCCTTTCTTGTGCTTACCTCTGTATGTTTAACAACAGAAAGTTTTTATGGGAGTTGTTGCTTATTTTGTGTTTCATTTAATAGGTTTGGATTTCTAAAACTAAAAATATCTTTTTCATAGTACTGAGGACAGACCATACAAAGTGAGTTTTCATAAAAAGGAGATTTTTCATACATTAGAACTAGGGATGATTTTGTAGTTTGTTTCTGTTGAGTAAACCTTGGGACCTAGATGCAAAGACTCAAACAGACGAAAGAATTTATCTGAGATGGGGAATTCAGGTAAGGTGTATCCCATATCTTGAAAGACTCAATACATTTCTGTTGCTTGTTATAGCGAGAGATCTGAGTCGTACATATTCTTGAGCTTCTATACTGTTATTTGTGTTGCTTGTATTATTTTGTGATCTATTCGTTTTTTTTTTAAGGATGCCTTAATTTGATCATCAAGTGTACTGTACTTTTCTATTATGTGCTTATCATTAATTGATGAAAGTGAAAAATTATTTTCTGATGTGAAGGTCTTTTTCAATAGTGTAGGCCCTGTTTTCCCTGATGATATGAAAACACTAGAGAAGACATGGGAAAAAGGTGCTGAGGCTCTAAGTCCTGTTTCAATGGCTTCTTAAATCATACCAAATGGTGAAGCTTCTGTCCTTGTCTTCTTTGCATCTCTGCTGGTAATTAATTCCGATATAATGCCTTTTTTCACCTCTTCTGTCAATTGTGTACAAAATTTATTGAAGTATTCTTTTCATAGACAAATTTTGCTGACCCCACTTCAAAATATTGTAGATACTGGTGGCCTGTTTCACATTGTTATATTTACGAAAAAAAAGGGGCTACAACTTATGCTCTGGGTTACATGTGTGAAGAATATATAAAAGGAAACAACCACCTGTTATTGGACTAAGGTGGCTTTGGAGCTTCGCAGCATGTCTTGCTTGTTCAATGTTAAAGTGGATATCAAATTCAGCCAAGTAGTTGTTATTCTGGAAAAACATGGGAATCACAGAGGAGAGGGAAATTTTTGATATCTTTATGACAAGGTAGAACACATGGGTAGGCAGAATCTATATAGTGGTGTGAATCTGATAAAAAATCATTAGCACACTTGAGAAAATCTAGTGAACAGAAGTAAAGTGAAGCTTTTCTGTTGACATATATTCTAGTAGTTGTACTTTCGAAATTTTTATGTATTTATCATTGAGATTTTGGCAAACATTTGTTTTAAGCTCTTGTTTGGTCAGAGATTATGAAGTTAAAATTTGAAAATTTAACTTTCAGAAGTTCCGGTTTTTGGAATTGTGAAGTTGTGTTTGAACATTGAAAATGAATTGTTAGTGGAAGTTCCAAAAATTGAAAACTGGTTCGAGCCATTTGGATCTTGAAATTATTTGAAGAGCAAAATTTAATCAAATTTCATGATCAAACAGATATTTGAAGATAAAATTTTCAAAATCTACTCCCAAATGCTAGCTTAGTTGGTGAAAATTGAGCACATTTCACTACCCAATTTGCTCACTGTCACATTACTGCGTTTCAGTTTCATTTGATGTGAATTTTACAAATTAGAGTTGAAGTGCTTTACATACTTATCAAAGTGTGACTGATCTAAAAATTACTGCATAAACTGATGTATGAACTTTCAGTGATTTGGCTGATTTCAAAGTCTTGTATCAAGTGTTCCTCTGATATTATGATCTTTCCTAACTTCAACACTTCTCCTTAATCCTCATTTAGCATGATTTGGTTGTATTATGATGACCTAAAATGATCACTCTACCTTGATTATTTGTATATATTAGCCTTCATTTAGCATGATTTGTCGTGTTTCCTTTACACAGTAACAAGAATCTCAATGTACCTATCTAACATTTGACATAAAATTCCTCACATAAAGCTCCCCTAGGCCCTATGTATGCTTCTTATTTAATTTAACAAGTTGTGATTTTAGAGATCGAGGTGATTAGGCAATCTAGCAATATCATTTTTTATTACCTCTGAGAAGTAGATTAACACAGTTTAAGAGAAATCATATCTTTTTCATGATTAACTTGAGAATATGCATGGAGTGAGTCTTGATGCATGGAAACACCATTTTTGGTTCGACTTATCTGTATGAGTTATTTGGTCTTCAAATGCGCACCTCCTGTCACACCCCAACTCAAGGGGTGCAACTAGCACTTAATGCCAAAACTTAGGCCTAAGCCAATTGCGCTGAACCACTTGTGTAAGAATTCGTAAGTTAGGAAGTTGGAAAAAAAATTGTAGAAAAGATGAAACTAGAAATTGCAGCTCAATTTACGAGCTCTATTTACAGCTCATGATGGTTTGAACCACAGGTCGTAAATGAGTCGCGTGGATGGGGTTAGTTAGGGTGGAAAAGATTGGCTAAGTGTGAGGGCAATCTACGAGGGGTATTTATAGTCCGTAAATGGAACTACGGACCATAGATGGGTGTTCGTAGAATGGGATCAGGGTTCGCCAAAGTATGAGTTTCTGAATCTTGAACTACGAACAAACAGGATGAGTCATAGTTGATTTTATGAGTCGTAAATGGACTAGTAGATTGGGGTCCTAAGACTGGAAATTTTTCTAAGTGTGGACAGGAACCACAAAAGGGTCTACGACACGTAAAACTATTTATGAGTCATAAAGAGGGGTCATAGTTCGAGAATCAGAGATAGTTTCAAAGCCAAAAAGGTAACCAGGACGAAACCCCATGTTTACAATTCGTGATCCAATCTACAACCTTGTAGATGGTGGTCGTGGTTTGGGTCTGATAGTTTTAACGAAGGGTATTTCGACCTTTCCTCGTATCCCTAAGCCTAACACTACATTGTTTTGAGTTCTTTCCCTCCCATATCAGCCCTAAATCACCCTATACACTCTCATTCTCTCCTACTCCAAATCCTCTCAAGTTTCTCTAAGGCAAAAACACTCTCAAGCAAGGGAAGAAGAGTTAGGGTTTCCAAAGGTCCACTTCCCCCATCTTCAAGCTTCTATTAGGATATTCAAATCAGGTATGCGGGTTGATTTGTGGATCCCTTTCATTCACAAAGTCCAACAATATTCTATTTCACCTCTTCTTTAAGTTATGGAGTTTTATAAGTTTACTTTAAATAATGATATAATGATGTATTTTCAGTCATATTAGCTATAATGATGTAATGTAATGATATGTTATGAATTTCTATAATTTTCAAGTTGAATTTCATGGTGGCCCTATCTAGGGTTTTGAATGAACATAAGTGGGGCCGTTTTAAGAATGTTTCGAATTGATAAATTGCACCATGTTATTGCATAATACTTTTGAATTACATGATTTCTAAGTCCACTTGCATAGGCCCACTAAGTTTTAAGCTAAGTTCCTATATGAATTATGTTACGAATGATAAGGGCTTTCTAATTGATGTCCATGAAGGTTAATGAAAGTTCCTAAAGGCTTTAAGATATCCTTTTATGATGTTTAAGATGGTGAAAATATAACCTTCACCAAAGATGAACCCTCATATGAAAGGACAATTCTCACTTGAGTGGATCCCTAAGTTAATGAGTTACTCCTATGATGTTAAAGTCATATTTCAAAGTCTATAAATGTCTATGTATATGATTATGTTATAAGTATTCGTAGGACTTGACTTAGCACCAAATAGCGCATTGAGATGGGGCTCGGTAAGGGAACCTTAGTAGCAACCCCTTGTCTCATTTTTTATGTGCCATCATAGGAGTCCTTGTAGGCTAAGGCTGGTGGATCCACAATAGTAAAGTTACATTAAGATGTGCATGAATAAGTTGATGGAGTTCTATCCAGCAAGTGATATCCCCTGCCAAAGTAGGGGTCATGGTGGATTTTATGTAATAGCTCACATGGTCTTAAATGTCGGTTACGGTCTCCTCCCACATAATTATGTATAGGATATTTGTGTTGATTTTGTTACCTCAAAGCGTGTTTTAAATGATGCATTTATTGTTCATTCCATATTGAGCTTTACTCTTTGGTTATGACTATGCACATTGACTATGACGATATTACAATTTCATGCATGACGACATTATAATTTTATGAATGATGACATTCAAATTTCATGTACAATGGCATTACAAGTTCATAAATGATGACATTACACTTTCATATGTTGTATTTGCATCCTGCATGCGTAGTACATTTTAAAATACTAACACATATTTTGCCTACATGATATCACCATGTAGGGACTAACATTCCTCCTTCTCCGGCACGTGGTTAGCCTTGTGGATGTTGAAGACTAGTAGTTTTCGTGAGTCCTCTAGTTCGGGGACAACACCTACTTTCTTTTCAAGCTTGTAATGTTAAGACTTACTTTTGATGTTGTATTTTGTTTTGATATATTTCACTTAAGGGTGAGCTTTGAACATCTTTTATCCACCGCTAAGTCTTTTATATACATGGTATGTTTGGACGAATTGTATGAATTCTTAGGTTGATTTTCTTTTACGAATTTTAAGTTGAATGTCCCTTAGTCCCATTCCTCGTTTTAAAATTTCACAAAAAGTACATTTCCACATATTCCAACTTAAATATGCAAAACATTTTAGCTCAGTCTAGGGTTTAGAGAGCCTAGCCTATCTGGCATCCGACATCTCTTGCTTTGAGTCAATCAAACCAGATTTTCCCCTCCAAATCGCTTCTCGATGCTTCTCAGTTGTTCAAACATCAGACACAAGATCATCACGATTGATTTGGCTGTAAAATCTCAAGAAACTGGTGAAATTACATCAACTAAGGCTAAAACGGGGAACATCGGGGGCCACGCTCGAGATATTGAACCAATCCCTGTAAAATAATCACCACATCACCCTGAGTCCATAACCAGAAATTCAGCCCAAAACGGACCCCAGATGACCAAGGAAATTATTTATGTTCAAATACCTATGGATTCTTGATAAATGTTAAGAGTCTTAGATGAGGTGCCTTCGGGTCCCTTAGTCATCGTGTTACAACTAGACCCTAGGCTTGGGTTGTGAAAAATTTGGTATCAGAGCATGGGTTTTGAAATATTCCTCGGTTGTCCAACATACCACGTCGAATAGAGTTCTGATCATAGTTGTGAAGCACATCACCATCATGAATGAGAGGCTATGAGGTGTTAAGGAAACTTTCCCTTCTTTATGATTCATTTCGTGCCTTTAGAAGTTGTCTAAGGTTTCCCCCTATTTAGTGATGTTCCCTTTGTGATTTCTTAGATCATGCCGCTAAGAAGAGTTCATCCACCAAGGGACATGAATGAGGATCAATCCCCTCCCATGCCATAAGAAGAGGGAGTCTCTCATGCGGAATTCCGTGCCACCTTCACCATGTTGAGCCAAGTCTTGGCCAACCAAGTCAATCGAGAAGTTGTCCTTCCTCCGCACGCACCTACCCCGCAATTAGGATCTGAGATTTCATGAGGATGAACCCACTCGAGTATTATGGTTCTAAGGTTAATGTCATGATCAGACTTTATAGGTTATGATGGCACCTACCTTAATACCCCTAGATAGGTAAGTTCGCGCGTAACTCGGAGCAGCTAGTAATGGTTCTGAGGGCAAAAAGTAATCCATACAGAAAACAACTGATAATTTAACCAAGAGAATAAAACTGATAGTGTATATATACAACTACTACATGACACCCTCCCAAAATCTGAAAGTCACTTGTACAGAGCTACTATAGATACAACACATTATAACTAAGCCATGCATAAGATATATGTTTTTGTGTGTGTGTGTGTGTGTGTGTATATATATATATATGGAGACCAGAAGTATCCAAGAACGTTAATGCTTACCACAAATCTCCTAATATGATAGTAATCACAAAAGGAATCAACGTTGTTGGCTCGTGATTAGTCCTACATCATGAAACAAATTTAGAAAGTTGGGTAGGTACCAGAAATATGGTACCCCAGAAGCATCATTGGCCGACTGAGGAAGAATAGTAAATAAAGCAGGGACAAGCTAGAATATAACTCCACAAGTAGTTAATCAAAAAAACCAGATAAGTATGTAGGCGAATATAGAAGCTAGTAACCAGAAACTGGATGACGGGGTAGTGATGTACAGGGGTACAAGGCCCTACTATCTATGTATGTACACCAACCGAGACCCCATAAGCCCAGAAGGTAGGCCCACGTACACTAATAGGGTAAAAGGAGGTATACGAGTGTAAGGTTTATGGTGTCAAATCTCAATTGATCTCGTAACCCAATGATGTACGCGTAGCCATAACTCTGATAGAACAATTTCATCGTATACTCCGACCTGGCTTTAAACCCAGGCTAGGACCTAGCATTCAACCTACGCTAAGACCTAGCCTTCAACCTAGGCTAAGATTAAACGTGGCCAAGGGTCTGACCTGGCTCTTAGGCCTTGTCTACTATGCCCTCTAGCAGTATCGCCTTTAATGTTATAACCTCTATTATAAAGCCTCTAACTAGGGGTATACAAGATGTAGATGATACTCGTTTATACACTTCCTAATGGGAGGATAAGTGCCCAATCATGGGGAATGCTTGGGCCTTTAACTGTACGAGACCTTACTCTAAGCTCCAGTGTGGCATTATCGGTCACCTCTATATCCGAGAAGAATCTAATATATCACGAGAACATTTTGAGATAGCCAATTAATCAAGTAAATAATCAGGTTTCCATATCGTCATGGCATATCTAAGGCTCAGCTTTACAGACTCAAGTCTGCTAGTTCGGTCTATAAGGATCTACGCCTCTCAAGGCACAACGGAGGAATGTACAGTAATCCATGATCCTAAACAACCGGTCTATGGCATCTCTATCCTAAGCCTAAACTAAGGCTCAACAATCAGCAGGTAATCAAAAATACAGTAGATAATCAGTATAGACCTAGATAATCAGTATGGCCCTCACATGTAGTATCAACATATCAACAAATGTTCTCACAACCTCATATATCAGCTAACACAGTAAACTCATTAAGTATGATCATGTAGCTAAGTCTCTACTCACTATTCATGCTATCCAGATAGGATTTACACATTCTATCTTAATCTAGAAGAAGAGAGATCATAGCCTCCCTGAACGCTGATCACGTGAGCTCTAAATTACTCTGTAGGCACTTTACCCTTTCAAGCGGCCTCAGAATGTTGCCAGGTTGCCAAAAGAGGATCACAACATCAATACAGTCATTTCGACACTAAAAATCACAAGAATCAAGCATTGACCATCTTGGGGCTAAAAAGTAGGAAAATAGGCCTGCATTGGAATCCCTGAAACAAACCATGTACAATGATCACTACAACTACCCAAGCTTGTACCTCAAATTAGGGTTCAATTTGATGACCAAAACAACATCAATCGACCCAACAATAATTGACATTTTTTAAAAAAATCAAAGAAAAAGTGATAACGCTCAAACTAACTCTCTACTATTGGAAGAGTAGACGGTTGCTAGCAATATAAATGCAACTTTCTAGGAGTTGGGTTCGATCCCACAGGGACTGGAATGTTAGATTCTAGCCTCGAAGTTATTAGTTGAACAAGTTAATTGTGATTGGTATTTGAAATTATACAAAATTATCACTAATTTGCAGGTTTGAACAATTAAAATGTAATCAATAGATGGAGATATGTCAGGGGTGTGCATAATTAAATACAAGTCCAACAAATGGGTTTTAATTATTGAGTTTCAGTTGTTATGTCTTCAATATTGAATCTTAATGTCATATATCCACCAAAGATAACTTACAATAATATCAACAAAAAAGTCATGAGAGCCACAACAGTTAGAGGTCTTTTCAATTTGTAAGCTAAATATCGAAGAAAGAAGATAAAAAATCAAAAAGAAAAATAATGTTATTCAGTTTCTTCAGACATATTATCAAACAGCATAGGTGTATTAGTAAATCGGAAAGAAAAATAGTATTATTCAGTTCTATCAAACATACTATCTAAGATAAAAAAATCAAAAAGAAAAATAATGTTATTCAGTTCCTTTAGACATATTATCAAACACCATAGGTGTATCAGTAAATCAGAAAGAAAAATAGTATTGTTCAGTTTTATCAAACATATTATCTAACACCATAGCTATATAAATGTGAATTTGTGCATGCAAATTACATCCAAATAGAATATTCAATAGTGAATTATAGTTGAAACTATAGCTTCTTCTAAATTATGTAAATGGCAGAGATGATGAATCAAGGTCGTAGCAAATGAAATATTTATTATCTACTAACGAGAGACATAAAAAATTTAAAATTGTAATACATATTTTTTGGTTTAAATTTATTTTTGAAACTTACAATATCTACTTGGTGTGAAATCGAAAAAGTCAAAACTCATAATGCAAATGTGGATTCTATCAAATAAGCAAAAAAAAAATCACATAATTCATCAAAATAAAGAACTAACAGTTGAAAATAATCAACATGGTAGAGAGAATCAAATGAAACTTCTGAAAATCTAAGTAAAAGGGAAAGAAATGCAAAGTTAAATATTATAATTTTTTTATTATACAATATGATCCACAATTAAGATTGACAGAATTAAAGATAAATCTTATGGAGATTCAGTACTAAAAAATTCTTTTGAAGTAAACACATTTAAAAATTTTAAGATATGGTTGCACATATCTTAACCCCTATGATTTAGTTGAACAAATCAACAAAAAGACAACAACAACAAGAACATACTCAATGAAATCTCACAAGTAGAGTTTGGCAAAGGTAAAACGTGTGTAGACCTTACCACTGCCTCATAAAGATAGAGAGATTATTTCTAGAAAACCCTCAACTCAAATATATTAGTCCCAAAAGCAGAAAGTACGAGACATGAAAAAAAAATAACTAGAGTTAAAGCAATTGGCAATTTTATAAATACGAAAAAGTAGCAAAATATATGATAGAAAAATAACAATACAATGACATGACTAATCCTACTAACCTACTATACCATAAGGCAAGACATCAACCTACCCCTAATAGCAGACTGACCTTCCATCCTAATACGCGATCTCCAATCCATTCTATCTAAGGTCATGTCTTCGGTGATGTGAAGCAACGCTATATCTTATCTAATCTCCTCTCTCTAATACTTTTTTTGTCTACCTCTACCCATCTGCGTAACCCCTAAATCTAGTTCTCATACCTCCTAACAGGAGCATCGGCACTCCCCCTCTGTGCATATTCAAACTATCGCAGTCTCGTTTCTCTCATCTTGTTTGCCATAGAGTCCACCCTTAACTTCTCCCAAATGATCTCATTCCTAATCTTATCACCTATCGTATGTCCATACATGTATCTCAACATTCTCATCTCCAAAACCTGTATTTTTTGAATATGCGAATTTTTAACTAGTCAACACTCTACCTGATAAAGCAAAGATGATCTAACCACCACTCTATAAGAACTTACCTTTAAGATTAGATGATATCTTATTATCACATAAAACTCTATAGGTAAACCTCTATTTCATCTGCCATGCCCCGGGAGGGTATCCTTGGTGCAACTGACACTCAAAGGCTATTGCTAGCCCCCACGCGAACCACTTAGTCTCATCACATTCATTTAATCATAAATAATAGCGAAAGACATCAACGACTAAGAATACTAAATAAAAAATAGTGACAAATCGATAATCAAGTGCCAAAGGCCAAAGAATCGATCCATCAACTAAGTAAGACTAGTACGATAGTATAATGCCCTTATTACTAAATAATGTAGTCACTTTTAAAAAGGGTATCCCATCAAGATGAATTTAACCCCTACTTTCACAACTCTTTGACTTGAAATTTGTGTCGTGAGAGGAATTGAGTTTCGTGAATTAAAAAAAGAAGGATTTAGGGAGGAGTTTGTCTTAGTGAATTTTATTATTTGTATGCAACTATACATATTGACAAGCCTTAATAATAGTATTATATAGGAACAAATAAATAAGGAATGAAAAAGGAGTCTTGGGCAGCCACTTTTGGGCAACCCTTTTTTAAGTTGCTTTTACATAATATATAAATATATGTGTGTGTGTTGCCCAAAGTTAGGTCGGTTTCAAGACTTATACTCACCTTATAAACACCCTCACATATGTATATTTGGTCAAAATCACCAAAAAAAAGTCATTTCCCTTTGGCAAAAATCAAGAAGCTCTATCCTCAGGTAAGTAGATAAATTTTGTCTTGAAATTGTGCAATGTTTAGTAATTGGGGTATATCTCTTTGTATACAACTTTGTTTTTAGTCTGTCAATATGTTTTGGAAAGCTGATTTATATACCTATAACTTTTGTGTTTATGGAAAAATCTGAATCTTCTTGTATGGTATAAAAAAAATCGTGAAACACAGTGAAAGTTCTAGCCAGTTTTCTATCTGAGAAGCCTTTTATATACTGTTATTAGTACTTTAATCATATCTTGGTGTGTGAGCTGTGATTAGTGATACTTCATAGTTCCTTGTAATCCTAAGACATGTATCTACAACTCTTATATTTAGGTTGAGACCAAATTTTATAGTTATGGATTCATAACAGTGGACATAAGTTAGGAAAAGTTCTATCCAGAGTTTGGACATAAAAATCCCTAGGGGTGTGTTGTTAGTGTTTCGATCATAAATACTTGTACAAAGAGTATTCTAAAGTGATTCTTAATTGTTTGCAACCTATATTCATATACCTACATTTTTCATGAAACTAGAAAGCCTAGTTTGTCCATTTACCAATCTAAAATCTAGTTGCATTGCAAGGCAGTAAAACTGCGGAGAAGAGCGTGATCTGCAAAAATAGGACTCAGTTTGACATTTCTCTTGCTAGTTGCTACCTGTTAAAAAGAGTTGGATGTTAAATGAGTATGTAAATGAGTATTAATATGCTTACACTCTAGTACAATCTTAAGGAAATTGATTGAATAAAAGGATGTTGTATTGATCCAAGAATCTCGAAATCGGTAGGGTCGGTTGAGTGCTAAAAGGTTCAAATTTGTGTAAAGACTTGTTCTTGTACTTTTGTTACCTGCTAGCGCATTTGAATGTTATCTTGGTACCTCAGCTATGTGCTTGTCATTTTATCTGGTTGGGATTGCGACTCGCAAGGAACTCGCTTAATTCGCCCATTTGTACGAATTGCCTGATCACTTGACATCCTTATGGATTTTGTCCTTCTTGTGGCTGTGACTTTGTCACCATTGGCATGCCTCTTGTTTGGATCAACTGCCGTATTGATTGTGAATTTTTGGTTCGTCCTACGTATGGATGCAGTCCATTTTATGTACGAACTAGAAAGTCACTCTTAATATGGTTCTGGGTTTTCACTCTTCTTGATACAGGGCTTCGGTCCATCTTGATACTTGATTATGGTTGGTGTGACGACATGACTTACATACTTGGCAAAACTTGTCATTCAAATGTCATGTTAAAATTGTTCCAGGAACCCTTGATGCTTAGATCTTTAAATATCCTACCGGATACTATTTGTGTATTTTGTTCACTTGGTCTATTTACTATATTCGAATTGTGTTTCTCTTTAACTTAAGAAGGGTAAATTGAGGGATTTAAGATTCTCAGCTTTTAGCTTTTACACCACTAAGATTCATACTTAGCGATAGTTATTTCTATCGTAGGGAGTACGCAAGATGAGGCTTGAGGATGGCCATTGAAGATAAATTTTGGAAGTTGTGCAGAAGATCACATTTGCATCTAGACATATATATATTGTTGTAGTTTTGGGATATGTACATGATTATCCTGTTGCATATTTATGTAGAAATTTGAAATGCTAGTGTAAATTATGGAACCACGGATTGTAACTTTAAGTTTTGGCTTGTTTAATTAAATTTAAGTCGGCGAACTTTTCTATATTAAAACACCAGTCATGTTAAGATGATTATATGAAACAAAAACTAGTAAAGTCTATGTCCTAGGATTTAAATATCGGTAATACTTTTCAACGTGCTACGACAGTTTGGGAGATATATAAATATCTGGCAATATAGTAGTTTAAATTACTTTCAAGGTACTCATGCCAAAAACTTAAGCTAGAATCAACTGCACAACCTTCAGAACAAAATCCTATACCTTTAACTATTTTGAATTCATTATTTAAATATGATTAATAGGTCAAATGTTAAATTCTTCGTATGTTGGTAAGTGGTACATAAGCCTAGAATATACAAAAGTGGCATCCTCCCGCGAGGGTTGCCATAAGTGTTGGTATCAGAGTCCAGGCTTGTGATTCTGGGACTTTTGATGTGAATTACTTGTATAATTTTCTATTTTGTGAAAGGTCCAAGCTATGTTATTTGTGTATTTAAATGATTAATACTATTTTAGTGCTGGTAAAGTGCATATGCATCATTTACATGTCCCTAATACAATGTGATCTTCACTTTTGAAGGAATTAAATTATAGCATCTTCCTCTAATAGACCTATGGAAGTAGCAAGGGAAGGATCACATATCTCTTATTCCCAACCTTGTCCACTATAAGGTGTTGGCGAACATCTCTCAAATCAATACGTCCCTCGCACCAGTGGGTCTGAAGTGGGAAACCAAGGTGTAAGACCTATCCCATATCCTCAGATGAGCCATAGTACTCAGGTTATGAATCCTTCTTTCCAACAGATGGCTGAACTCTTCCACCATATGACTGAAGCGATGCATAATCCTAATGGGATAATTTTGAAAAAATGAGGAAAATAGGTGGAGTAGAATTTGGAGGTACTATTGATCCCACTGATGCGGAACAATGGTTGGAATGCATGGAGAGGGTATTTGAGCAATTGGAGTATTCAGATATTGCTTAAGTATGTTGTTTCACTATTACAAAAGGATACTTATGATTGGTGGATGAGCGTTCCAAATGCCAAGGTAAAACCTCCAATTCTTATTTGGAATGATTTTGTTAAGGAGTTTTGTATGAAGTATGCTCCACCTGTCTACTGTGATGCTAAGAAAAAGGAGTTTTTTAAGTCTAAGGCAGCGGGGCATATGTCTATTGCTGAATATCAATAGAAGTTCTTAAGGTTTTCTCATTATGCTGGGGATATTATTAAAAAGGAGAAAGATAAGTGCAGGAGATTTGAAGATGGCTTAAATGATTCTATAAAAAAGAATGTGGCAATTTTGCAGCATGAGAACTTCTGTAAATTAGTTTCTGCTACTCTTACCTGGGAAATACTTGGTAGGGAAGAAGCTAGTAGACATGAAAACAAACTTTGGAAACCAAGATCAATTTTTGGAGGTCTATACAAAAGGGGAAGGTTTGATGATTCTAAGGCTAGTGGTATGAATAGGTCACCTCAACCCAAGCAAAGCAGATCAGATTATTCTACAGGTAGCACTCCCAATAATGGTTAAGGCAAGACTCGTGTTCCTATGTGTAAACAATGTGGGAAGAACTATTATGGTGTTTGCAGGAGAGCTTCTGGTGCGTGTTTTAACTGTGGTAGCTTTGATCATAAGGTGAAGGATTGTCCTAAACAGGTTCCTTCATTGCGCACTGAAAGCTCGGTTCAGAAGCCTACTACTATTCATCCTCAAACCAATAGGGGCGCAAGACCAAAAAACACCCAAGCGGCTGGAGCAAGTGGAGCAATTCAACCCAGTGGGCCAAGGGCCATGGCAAGAGCTTATGCTATGAAACAGAGGGATGATCAAGATGGCCAAGACGTGGTTGTTGGTAAATTTCACTTATTCGGCTTATGTGTGTTTACATTATTTGATCCTGGTTATACACATTCTTAGAAATTCATAACTCGTTCTTCCTGAAAATGTGAAATCTGTGAGTCTTGATTATAATGTGCTAGTTGAAAGTCCCTTGGGCTACCGAGTGGTTTGTAATCGAATTTACGGAGCTTGTCCTTTCATGATAGAAGAGCTAGTTTTCCTGACGGATTTGATTGAAATGCCTTTCCAAGATTCTGATGTTATTATTGGGATGAATTGGCTTTATAATATCATGCGGTAGTGGACTGTAGATCAAAGCATGTGACTTTTCTACAGTCCACCACCGCATGATATTTATAAAGCCAATCTATACCAATAATAATTTTAAAATCTTGGAAGGGCATTTCAATCAAATCCGTCGGGAAAACTAGGTCTTCGATCATGAAAGGACAAACTCGATAAATTGAATTACAAACAACTTGGTAGCCAAAAGGACTTTCAACTAGCACATTATAATCAAGCCTCAAAAATTTCACATTTTCAGGAAGAACAAGTGATGAACAAATATAAGAATGTGTAGAACTAGGATCAGACAATGTAAACACACATAAGCCAAATAAGTGAAATTTACCAATAACCACGTCTTGTCCATCTTGATCATCCCTCTGTTTCATAGCATAAGCTCTTGTCGTAGCCCTTGGCCCACTAGGTTGATTTGCTCCACTTGCTCCAGCTGCTTGGATGTTTTTTGGTCTTGCACCCCTATTGGTTTGAGGGGAATAGTAGTAGGCTTCTGAACCGAGCTTTCAGTGCACAAGGAAGGAATCTATTTAAGACAGTCCTTCACCTTATGATCAAAGCTACCGCAGATAAAACACGCACCAGAAGCTCTCCTGCAAACACCATAATGGTTCTTCCCACATTGTTTACACGTGGAAACATGAGTCTTGCCTTGAGCATTATTTAGAGTGCTATTTGTAGAATAATTTGATCTACTTTGCTTAGGTTGAGGTGACCTGTTCATACCACTAGCCTTAGAATCATCAAACCTTCCATTTTTGTATGGACCTCCAAAATCTGATCTTGGTTTCAGAAGTTTATTTCATGTCTACTAGCTTCTTCCTTATCAAGTCTTTCCCAGGTAAGAGCAGCGGAAACTAATTTACAGAAGTTCTCATGTTGCAAGATTGCCACATTCTTTCTGATAGAATCATTTAAGTCGTCTTCAAATCTCCTGCGCTTATCTTTCTCCTCTTTAATAATATCCCTAACATAACGAGAAAGCCTTAAGAACTTTTGTTGATATTCAGCAATAGACATGCCTTGCTACCTCAGACTTAAAAACTCCTTTTTCTTAGCATCACCGTAGGCAGGTGGAACATACTTCATACGAAACTCCTTAACAAAATCATTCCAAGTAAAAACTGGAGGTTTTACCTTAGCATTTGGAACGTTCACCCACTAATCATAAGCATCCATTTGTAATAGGAAAATAGCATACTTAAATTTTGCAACATCTAAACACTCAATTGCTCAAACACCCTTTCCATGAGTTCCAACCATTGTTTCGCATCAGTGGGATCAATAGTACCTTCAAATTCTACTCCACCCATTTTCCTCATTTTCTCGAAGTTTATCCCATTAGGATTGGAAAGTGGGATTCATAACCTGAGTACTATGGCTCATCTGAGGATGTGGGATAGGTCGTACACCTTGGTTTCCCACTTCAGACCCACTAGTACAGGGGACATATTTATTTGAGAAATGTTCGCCAACCCTTTCTAGTGGACGAGGTTGGGAATAAGAGTTATTTGATCCTTCTCATACTGCTTCCATAGGTCTACTAGAGGAAGAGGCCATAATTTAATTCCTTCAAAAGAGAAGATCACATTGCATTAGGGACATGTACATGATATATATGCACTTTACCGACACTAAAATAGTATAAATCATGTAAATGAACAAATAACATAGCTTGGACCTTTTCCAAAATAGACAAGTATACAAGTAATTCACATCAAAAGTCCTAGAATCACAAGCTTAGACTCTGATACCAACATTTGTGGCAACCTTCGCAGGAGGATGTCATTTTTGTACATTCTAGGCTTATGTACCACTTACCAATATACGAAGAATTTACCACATGACCTATTAATCATATTTAAGTAATGAATTCAAAATAGTTAAAGGTATAGAATTTTGTTCTGAAGGTTGTACAGCTGATTCTAGCTTAAATTTTTGGTGTGAGTACCTTGCAAGTAATTTAAACTACTATATTGCCAGATATTTATATATTGCCCAAACTGTTGTAGCACGCTGAAAAGTATTACCGATATTAAAATGCAAGCACATAAACTTTATTAGTTTCCGTTTCATATAATCATCTTAACATGGCTGGTATTTTAATATAGAAAAGTTCATCGACTCAAATTTAACTAAACAAGTCAAAACTTAAAGTTACAACCCCTGGTTCTATAATTTACACTAGCCTTTCAAATTTATACATACATATGCAACAGGAGAATCATGTACATGTCTCAAAACTACTACAATATATATATGTCTAGATGCAAATGTGATCTTCTACACAACTTCCAAGATTTATCTTCAATGGTCATTCTCAAGGATCATCTTGTGTACTCCCTACGATAGAAACAACTATCGCTACACATGAAGCTTAGTGGTGTAAAAGCTAAAAGCTGAGAACCTTAAATCCCTCAATTTGCCCTTCTTAAGTTAAAGAGAAACACAATTGGAATATAGTAAATAGACCAAGTGAATAAAATACACTAATAGTATCTAGTTGGATATTTAAAGATCTAAGTATCAAGGGTTCCTGACACAATTTTAACACGACATTCGGATGACATGTTTCGCCAAGAATGTAAGTCATGTCGTCACACCAACCATAACCAAGTATCAAGATGGACCAAAGCCCTGTATCAAGAAGAGCGAAAACCCAATTATCAAGAGAACCAAGAACCATATTAAGAGTGACTTTCTAGTTCGTACATAAAATGAACTACATCCACACTTAGGACGAATCAAAAATTCACATTCAATATGGCAATTGATCCAAACAAGAGGCATGCCAATGGTGACAAAGTCACAGCCACAAGAAGAACAAAGTCCATAAGGATGTCAAGTGATCAGGCAATTTGTACAAATGACCGAATTAAGTGAGTTCCTTGCGAGTCGCAATCCCAACCAGATAAAATGATAAGCACATTTTTGAGGTACCAAGATAACATTCAAATGTCCAGCAGGTAACCAAAATACAAGAACAAGTCTTTACATGAACCTGAACCTTTTAGCATGCAACTGATCCTACCGATTTCGGGTCGTGGATCAATACGACACACGTTTCTTCAATCAATTTCCTTAAGATTGTACAAGAGTATGAGCACATTAATTCTCATTTACATACTCATTTAACATTCTGCACTTTTAACAGGTAGCAACTAACAAGAGAAATGTCAAAACTGAGTCCTATTTCTACAGATCACGCTCTTCTTCGCAATTTTACTACCTTCTCACGTAACTAGATTTTAGATTAGTAAATGGACAAACTAGGCTTTCCAGTCTATATAAAAATTGTAGGTATATGAATATAGGTTGCAAACAATCAAGAATCACTTCAGAATACTCTTTGTACATGTATTTATGAACGAAATACTAACAACACACCCTTAGGGATTTTTATGTCCAAACTCTGGACAGAACTTGTCCTAACTTATGTCCACTGTTATGAATCCATAACTACAAATTTAAGTCTCAACATAGACATAAGAGTTGTAGATACATGTCTTTGGATTGCAAGGAACTAAGAAGCATCACCAATCATAGCTGACAAACCAAGATATGATTAAAAGACTAACAACAATATATAAAAGACTTCTCAGACAGATAACTGGGCAGAACTTTCACTGTGTTTCATGCTTTTTTTTGACTCCATACAAGCAGAATCAGATTTTTCCATAAACACAAAAGTTGTAGGTATATGAATCAGCTTTTCAAAATATATTTACACACTAAAAAAAAGCTGTATACGAAGAGATATACCCTAATTATTAAACATTGCACAATTTCAAGACAGAATTTATCTACTTACACGAGGATAGGGCTTCTTGATTTTGCCTAAGGGAAGTGACTTTTTATTTCGTGATTTTGTCCAAATATACAAATGTGAGGGTGTTTATAAGGTGAGTATAAGTCTTGAAACCGACTTAACTTTTGGCAACATATATATATATATATGTATGTATGTATGTATATTATGTAAAAACAACTTAAAAAGGGTTGCCCAAATGTGGCTGCCCGAGACTCCTTTTTCATTCCTTATTTGTTTGTTCCCACATAATATGTATTATTAAGGCTTTGTTAACATGTATAATTGCATACAAACAATAAAATTCACTAAGACGACCCCCCTCACCCCCATAAATCCTTCTTTATATGATTCACAAAACTCAATTCCTCTCGCGACACAAATTTCAAGTCAAAGAGTTGTGAAGTAGGTATTGACTTCATCTTGAGGGAATACCCTTTTTAAAAGTGACTACATTATTTAGTAATAAGGGCATTGCAGATAGAAACTAGTCAGAAGTATAATCTCTAGTCTATGAAGCCTCTAAAACATTTGGCTAAATGGTGCCAATGATAGACCCATGACTAGTTAAAACAGAAATATGATGTCCTCCGAAAGTAGGGGAGGGCTCACTAATCAGTTGAAGAAAATAGGTCCTCAACGGGGCACCTGTTGATGACCACTAGTACCTGTCTCTACATCATGAAAAGATGCAGGCCCAAATGGACGTCAATATGTGGAATGTATGAGTATGTAAAGAAACATGTAAAGAAAAAATAACATCAACTCAAATAGCTCAACTCAATAAGTAGAAAATTCAATCATTATGTCAAGAGTCTAAAGTAAGAACATATTTTAGACAATGACCACTCATATACTATCGATTCACTCGAGTACTATTAGGGCTTATTTGGGAGTATCTCTAATCGAAAATCATCACCTATGAGCCGGTGATGATATAACGAAGCGATATCGTTGCCACATTCATCTAATACCTTTCCAGGGTATAAGACATCTCACCAGTGGATGCAAAATCAGTAACATAAGTCATCTTTTTGGGACAACAGAAAACATGTGATTTTATGGTTCAATCCTCTCCTACGCCAGCTACGTAGTTATTGAGTTTGAGTTGGACTTACTCTTACCTAATTCGGTGCTCAATACTCCTCCAAGATGCAAGTGCTCATAAGATGTCAACCCTATGGTTAACCCATTCATCTAGTCTCATTGGACATTTGTCAACTCAATTGATCACATCAACTATCAACTCTTTGGTTACATTCTTTTAAGGTTCAGCTCTTGACTCATAAAGACTCTATCATGCATCATTCTAACTCATAGCATCCAAGAAAAACAAAAGTAGAGTTAAAGCATTTAGGGATTTCATAGACTCTTTAGGCTCAAATTATACTCATGCGTACCCATTTAAGTGAAATATGTAAAAATAGCAAGAACTCATGCTAGAGTTTATGTAGAACAACAAAATTATCTAATTTAAGTATTTAATTAATAAAAACTGTAATTCATGCAAACTTTTATAGAAATATATTAGAATTTAGGAAAAACCTTCAAGAAACATTCATGGGAGACTCAATCCATTCACAACTCCATCAATTCGGGTTATGGGGCACATGGAAGAACATAATCCATGTTTTAGTTAGACTTACATACTTGGAAGTTTTGAATCTTGAAACAGCTTGGGAGAATTCACAAGATTATCTTCAAACCTTAGCCTTTTTCTCCTTTGAGACCTTGCTCTAAGTTGGAAAAGGTGTTTTTAGCGTAAAAAGGTTGAACTGATATGTTTAAAGATTTATTTAGGCGTAAAAATGTCAAGTTTAGGCTTTGGAAGGGTGGGAAAGATCAAATAACCTTTATTAAAAAGCTGTCAAATTCATCCACGGGATTACTTATGGCTCGTAGGAACCCGTCCGTAAACTTTTGTACCAATTTCGAGGTCTTTGGATCGATTACACGAGCCCAATCTACGGCCTGTAGAAGTTTCTACGACCCGTAGATGAGTCCGTCAAACTTGGGACCAAAAAATACATTTTCAAGAGTTTTTACCATGAGTTAGCAGAAGGGCCGTAACTTAAACCACGGCCCGTTATACGTTTCGTAGTTCAACTCTGCTCTGTCAGTCTTCAGTAAAATGACCATAACTTTTGACTCCGAACTCCAAATTAGGTGAAATTTGTGTTAGGAAGCTAATTCAAAGACCTTTCATTTGGCAGGTCATGGGGCATATAATTCTCTGTGTGCTAAGAATTATGATCATTTAAAGCGGACCCTTGTATAATCTAACACTAGAAACTTAATTTATAGAAAAGCTTTTAACTCGGCTAAGTTCTAGTGGTCTCTTATGACTCTAATCCACTTCTCACATATAAGAATAAGGCTTGAAACATAGTTGCATGTAAGAATAGAGCTGTGGGGTGTCACATCATCCATGTTGCCTCAATACGATGTGTGACATCATCATCGATATCATCACCACTATTCTGGATGATAGACTCAAGATATTATTATATTTCCTCATAGAAGTTGAACCAACAAAGAAGAAAAGCAAAGAACTGTATAAAAAAGATATAAAAAAGTAGGCCTATTAAAGCAACAAAACCACCAATTTCAATTTTGAAAGAGATGAGCTACAAAAGTTTGAAATTGATGCAAATTAGTGAGAGTTTGAGAAAAGGGATGGCGGTTGTAGTCTTAATTTGAGTATATGTTGAGGCAATATGTACTAACATGCAGATATGAAGCTTTTGTGCTGAACAACCATTGAAGTAAGACAAAAAGGATTGATATATTAAAAAAGTTCAGTTGTACATTTTATATAAAGGTACAAATACCTAATGCTATGATAATCCTAAGCCAATTATTGGCTTATATACAAGAGGATAAAGTATATGTAAAGGCAATAGTACTTACATGCGAGAAGCCTTTCATGTGTTGAACAACCAATGAAATGGGGTCACACATTAAATAGTCCCGATCCTTATTGACTTATATAAATGGAAATTGATAAATAAATAATAAAACACAAGGTATAATAAGATGATATTTATTTATATTTATTATATATACTATGATTTTATGATTTTTAAATTTATATGAGATTATGTTCAAAATTTAAAGATAAGAGAAATATTTATAAATTGCTAGGCCAAAAAAGACCTAACTCAAAATATCAAGTACCATGATGCAAGTTTGCTGAGTAAACAATTTTCCTTCATCAGAAACATGAAAACTGGCCAAAGATCTCACTCTCCATCGTCACTGAGCTTACAATTTCTCATCATAATCCAACAAACCCTTTCTTGAATTCCCGTATTGTTTCAACCCTTTTGATCTTTTCAACAAATTCCCTATTTTTGGTTTCCAAATGTCAGCCCCTAGTAAACCTTCCCGTGTTTTCTCCTTTTTTAACATCACTGCCGGCATCGGCGGCGCTGGCGGAGGCATCGGAAGAAGATCCAATGCGACGGATCTACCACAACCCCAGATGAAGCTCGAACCGGATAGAGAAGTGTATAGACCGGGTGATCCAGTAACCATTACTATTGAAATCAAGAACCCAACGGCTTCTTCTTCTTTGCTTATTGAAAAGCTTAGTTTTGAAATTAAAGGGGTCGAGAAATTGGATATTCAGTGGTTTTCCACTCCTAAACCTTCTCCTGATTCTAAGCAACGCAGAGGTTCTTTCTACAATTAATTTCCTATATGTTATTCAGACATCTATTTCTGATACTCAATGCACATTTAGCTGCGTCTCTTTTTTCATTGTCTTAGTTTGGCCAAAGTTGTCATAATCATTAAGAAAAGAGTTGAAAATGTTACTTAATTGCCATGTTGGAGTTCTCCCTACCCCGTTTTCTTGGTCTGCCTTGGGTACTTCCTAAAAGGACAGTGCAACATGAAATAGGTAGTTGAAAGGGTTGAGAAAAGGTTTGTAGGTTGGCAGATGAGGTAAAAAGCGGAAAGGAAGTATTAGTCACGAGTAGAGTAGCATTCCCACCTACTTCTTGTCCTTATTACAAGCTTCGGCTTGCATGATAAGCAAGATAAAAAGACTATGAAAGTTTCTATAGGATATAGTTGATGGAGCAAGGAGACTTACCTAGTTAGTTGGAAAATTTTACGTCTCAGGGTAAAAGGTCTTTAATAAACAATTGTTAGGGGAAATGGTTATGGAGATTTGGAATAGAGGTGCCCTCACTATGGAGATAGGTAAATAGAACTTTTAGGGCTTGTTTTAATGGGAAATAGCACTATCCCGGGATAAGTCATCTTGCGACTTTATCCCATTGTTTATTCTAAATTTAATCCTGAGATTAGTTATCCCTTATTCCTCTTACCAAACGAGCCCTTAGGATAAGAGACAGGAGTAATGTTAGTTTGGGGGCAAAGGTAGCGGGACATTATATTGAGACTAGCATTTCCAAATATCTACAAAGCTTGCAACTGGTTTTTGAGACAAGGGTTCCCAAGAAACAACCTCTCTATTTCTATGAGGTAGTGGTAAGGTCTGCGTACATTCTACCCTCCCCAGACCCCACTTGTGGGATTCCATTGGGTATGTTGTTGTTGTTGTACAAAGCTTACAGCCATAAAGAGATGGCATGACAATCCAACAGATTTGGAAATCAAAATATCATTTGAGTTCTTCAATTCAGAAGGAACTTTCAGCATGGAAATAGAGGAACTTTTGAATTTTCTTGATATGCTCTACAAACAGACCTAGCAATAGAGAGTCAAGACTGCCAGAGATGGGATTTAGAGAATGCTGGTCGTTTCCCAGTAAAAAGTTATTATGTTGATGTGCTAACTAGAGATGAATCAATTTTGTCACTCTTATTAATTTGGATTCCAGGGCGTGAAGAAAAGTTTGTGTCTTCATATGGTTAGTGGACAGAGGAGTGGTGTGAAAAAACGAGGCTAGCTACTTAATAGTGGCCTTTAATCGTGACCAACTTATCTAATGTCTTTGTTTCTACTTTCTGACAGTGTAAAGAAGAAGTTGGACAAGATTAGAAGAGACTTCCTTTGGGTTGGTAGCAATGATAGGAGGATCTTTCATCTTGTAAGGTTGGGTAAGGTGTTGGTGGATAAAAGAAGGGTGGGCTTGGGATAAGAAAATTTGAAAATTCATAATTAATTATATTACTTATGAAGTGATTGTGGAGATATAGCAAAGAACAGAGAAGCTTATGAAAATATGGGGATCATAGTTCCCGGTACTTGGACCCATGTGCAATCCACTCATGGTTTAGGTTTATGAAAACATATTTTCAGCCTCTGCCCCATGTATGTTGTTAACACATTTATTCAAATTAGTAATGGCAGGAATAGAAGGTTCTGGCAGGATGCTTGAATGGGTCATACACCTTTATGATTTTGTACCATGATTATTATAGTTTTGGATATCTTGTCTTGCAATGCTGCAATGGTAGCAGTTGGTGCATTGCTTTTCGAAGAAACTGCTTTGACTAGGAGATTCCCTGGGTAACTCTCCTCTTGAAGGACCTAGAACAAATTTCACATAATGAGGATGGTGAGGACTGCATTGTTTGGACATGACAGCAGGATGGGCACTTCTCTGTTAGTTTATGCTACAAGATACTCATTAGTGTGGGGGAACAACTCTATCAATTGGCCATGGAAACAACTATGGAAGTCCAAGCTGCCTTATAAAGTCCATTGCTTTATGTGGTTGGTAGCAAGTAATGCATGTATCAAGCACATCAACCTTCAGAGACGGGGTATTATTATATTCAGCAGGTGTTTCTTCTGTAGCACTGAAGTGGAAAGTGGCAGCCACTTATTTCTTCATTGCCCTGTGGCTAGTCAGATTTGGTTTCTTTTACTTAATCTTTTCAGGGTGACCACTCTTGTGCCTTACACTGTAAGATCTACCGGTCAACTGGAGCCCGAGGCGAATCAGTATAGGATTAAGGAAGATATGAAGCACAATCCTGCTCGTGTTTGCTGGCGTATATGTAAGGAAAGAAATGCCAGATTCTTTTGAAAGGGTGATTGATTATCTACAGAAGTTCAAACACAACCATTTATGCCATTTGGCTTTTTGGTGTAATCTACAGGATGTTAAGGATGAATATAGTACGCTAGATCTCATAGAGTCTTTACAAAAATAGTAATATGTGCATCAGGAAGCCTTCTTTTTGTTTTTTGCAGAAGGGTTAAGTCTTTGGCACCATCTTAGTATTAAGCTGATTTCTCTTGCTTCACATATATTACTTACACTTTCAGAAAAAAATGAATAAACTTGTTGTGAAATTGGTAGTTAATGATATACAAGAGGACTCTTCATGGAGAAGTCCTTGGTTAGATCAAAATAATGGAAGTTCTCTAATTGCTGGAATCCCAAATTATGATGGCATAATTATTATAATATTTTAAACCAATTTCTTGATAATTTTCTTAGTGCAATAACATAATTATTAAAAATCCTCTACAGAGTTTCAGTGAGTTTCTTGCCTTAAAACAATTGACATACATATTTAGCAGTAAAATTGCTAAACATGGACATGAGGTGCATAATTAACAAGTCCAAATGGTTCTGCCCATGTTTCATCCATTATGTTGCAACTACTATTCATAGGATATGTGAGACTTTTAATATGTTCACCAGCTGAGAGGGCACAATCCAAATTTATCTAGGCTTAAAAGTAATATCCTACACTGGATAAATGGATTTTCAAAATGATTAGGAAACTTCTTATGACCAATAAGCTGAAATACCGATCTTTTAAGAAAAAATGTCTACTTTTGCTCTGCATTTGTTGTTACTAAAGATATATGTTCTAATATCTTGTTATGCTTTTTGTGATTCTTTGAGATTTAATGTTTGTATTCTTCCAGGTGAGTATGTTTTTATGGATAACTTGACTCCTGCATTAATATCAAATCAGATTGTCTCTGCCAGTAGCTCCAGAAAATGTAAGTTTGACCTTTAGTTTACATTATCATCATGTTTCTCGCTCATTATAGTCATATACATGACATTCATTTACTTCTGTGTTGTTTCTTTTAATGGATAAACATGCAAAGAGATTTTGCCTAAACAGAGGCAGCAAAGGGTGTCAATGCGGTACTATATTAGGTAATACAATGGAAATAAAATTAGGCTACCTGTTAAGTGATGGCAAAAATGATATATATTTTATTTGATAGTCAATGTTTGATAGAAGGATCAGGAAACTTAAAAATTCAGTAAAATTTGAAGTTTTTGGTTGAAGATAATGACAATTTCATTGAGCTTTGTAGTTTGATTTGAGTGATGAAGCCGGTCATGGTAAGAAGGAGTTTACTAGTAATTATGTCAAAGCTCTACTACATTGTAGGGAAATCAAGGGAAATGTGTAGGAAGGGACTTATTTTAGCAAAACCATAAATTCTTGAAACGAACATGACAACAAGAAGGCAAAATCTGATCAATCATTTGAATAAATCACATAGCTGAATCTAATCTCGTTTATAAGAAGAGGTCTTTGAGAACCCTAATAAAAAACTCTGTAATATTCCTAATTCTTGTCAATAAAAAAGTAATGGATAGGAAAGAATTAGCAAATCAAGTCCTAAAGCAACTAGAATCTTGAATTAAAAAGTTTGTTGCACATATTCTTCTTTTGTCCGTTTGTACTCATTTCAAGTTTCTAACATGGTGTTAGTACTTTCTAGGATTTCTTCAAATTTCTAAGAATTAGAAAAAAAACAAGACATATGCGTGCTAGACTTTTACACATGCTATATTGGCTAGTACCCTCACATATGTCCATTAAGAATTGGTTAATTGCCTAATTAAATTGTACTTATCTAATACTCAGACCATAAAGGATTAGATTACTGTTCTGAATCACCGGATCAATAATATTTGTATAGACTAATCTTTTCCTCTTGGATGAGTATGTTCCTGCATCACTGGGTTTTGGTTACCCAATTAAAATAGCACATTATTCTCCAGATTTATGGCTTATCTCACAACTTGGATATTACCAACACCATTATGGACTTATTAGTAATTCACCATACTGTGTATTAGTTATCTCTTTATACCCAAACTAGAGCCTGACCAACATCTGACAGCATCTCATCTGCCAAATGAACCTTTTCCCTAGTTGTTACTTTTATGTGCCATTCATGACACTATCATGTCATCGACACCACTAGTACCCAACAGTAAGCAATTCTAGAATTCTAGCAAACTCATTACATTGACAACTCTATAATAATGGGAATGGGATAATTAAGTCAATCTATAAGTCATCACGACGTAAACTCGGTAGGATCAAACGATTCAGAAATAGCTTTGGGAGCCTCTATGAGTATCACATACATCATGAATATCCTCTGGACGCAACACAGATAACTGAAAAGCAGATGATAATGAAATACCATATATGCCACAACAGGGATGCAAAAGGCATTCATGTTGGAACTGGAGGAGCAGATGCAGGTACTCAAGCAGTGTCTTCAGGTGGAATCTTATTTGAGAATGGAAAAAACATAAACAGGTCCATATCTGTTGATGTGTTGTTGACATAATTAAGTATGCGTTCTCTCTAACTGCTTAAGCTTTTCGAGGAGGTGGTTACACAATTATAGGACGATGTAGCAGGTACTCAATGAATTAGACGAGATGCGCCTAAGTGATCCAGACACCACTTTTATAAAGAAAGTCATACCAACCTAAGAACTATATAAAATGGAGGAGAGTTAAAGATATACCAAAATAATTCCTTGAAGTTTCATGCCATTTGTACTACTCTTGGTTGATTAACTTAGGATTTGCATGGCATTAAATACATTTTACTTACACTTTTAGCATGCAAGAAATGATGTTGTGTTGATGCCGATTAGAGGTTAGACTACTTCGATGCACTGGTTAAACCTTACTGTAAGCACGAGTGGAAGAAATTCTCCTTGACATGGGTCCTGAGGTAAGTCTCTGATTTCCCTTCTCTGCCACTCTCTCTCCTTATTTCTCATCCATGGTCACTGGAATACCTTTTCCGACCTGGCCATCGACGTTCTTTCTCTTCTGAGCCCTCTCTGATCTTTTCCAGCCTTCTTCTAGACTTTCTTTCTTCTCGAAAACCCTTCCAGATAGGAAAGCTTAACCTTCTGATCTCTCTCTCCCCCCTCAAAAACTTCCCAGATCTGCTTGCCAGCCACAGGAAGCCCTTCTCTGGCCATATCCATATATTTCCCTCTTGGAAAAAAACACTTCCGTCCTTTACCAACTACCTTCTCGACCATTTCTCATTAAACTCAGACCTTTCTTTCTCAGCCGTGTGATTATTGCTTCAATCTTCTTTCTGTAGGATGGAGAATAGAAGACTAGGGTGGAAGTCTTATGACTTGGCTGAATCCAATTTAACATCAGAAGCTTGGTATGAATGGGTGGAAACTGCTAAACTTTTCATGAGAAGAATGTAACTGAGTAGAGATGCTTTGTTGTGGTTATGCAGGAGATTCAAAGAAGCGTCAGAAATCAAAGGGAAAACCTTAAGACTTGGAGATGCAGAGGCTTAACTACTCTCGTTTATTGCTCCTTAAAGCTCCATAAATATGGTAGATTTGTGTATGTTATCACAGTTAAAAGGGTGTCTAAATCAGTGATTATCCTTCCTGAGAACACATTCAATGAAGGATGGACTGGACTTGCTGCTAAGATCGAGTTTTTCATTAATAAAGATCGAAATATGCAAAAATTGATTGCATCCACACGCGAGGACAGTATAAAAGGGGATAAGAAAAGGGGAGTTATAAGGAAGCTATCCAAAAAACATTGATGGACTCCTTACAACAGCAGAGAACAACAATAGTGAGGAAAAGGCCATCTGAGAAGAAGTCTGGTTGGCAGCTTTCCGGATAGTGACGAGACTCCATCAGGAAATCTTTGTAGAAGTCTGGTTGGCTCCTGTAGAGGCATCTACGACATTCAGATTTTCGATTTGCATGGGATCCAATTTCTTTCTGAATTCCAATAAAGGAGAGATGCTAAAAATGTTTTGTCCGGGAAATGGAAGAGGAGTAACCACCATTTGGAATTGGAGTGGTGGTTTCTGATGACATGAGCTATTCTCTCACAGATACAATTCGTTTTGTTTTGGATCCGCATCCTAGGGCACCCACTTCAACTATGGTCTGATGAGACGATGAAGGAGATCAGTGTGGATGGTGGACTGAGAATCATATGAGATGGGCTCGTCTCTGTATCATGGGTCCTTTACAGAACATTCCTGCTTATGTCAAAGTAAGCGATGGAGAACATAACTTTTCCTTGCCGGTATGTTGTGAAGTGCCGACTAGATTTTAGCCGGAGGAGGGGTGACGAGCTCGATGTTCCAGTAGCTGATTCAAGATAACCTATGCCTTGAGGGGAGAGAATGTTGATGGAGACTTCTCAGATCTCCATCTAGAGGAGTCAACATTTTGTCTTCGGGACAGAGAGACACCAAATATGATCCAAAGGGGAAAGAAAAGTACATGGCTCTGATTGATGCACACATGAGGGCTCTAATTAAAAATATGGGCTCAAAAATTTTAAATGAAAGTTTGGGCCATCTCAGGTTAAATCTCTTTGGGCGGAAAGAGGCCCAAGTGTCAATTAAAGACCCATTTATTTCAGAAATGGAACCTTTAATGGAAAATGTATTTTCAACTAAGGCTTCTGTAAACTCGAGTTCATTTCTTTCTTTTTCTGAAGAGGAGATGGGAAATGGAGCGCTATTGCTAGATTTCTTGTCGCCAATGGTTTTTTTAATGGAACAGGAGATTCGGGGAACGAAGATATTAACTTACATATGATTAGATACGACGAAGAAGATGAAGGTGTGTCTATTGCATACTTTGTTAGGGGTGATTTACAATCAGGGAATTGTTCAGTTGAGCAGGTTGTAAAATGAAATGGTTGAATAATTGAAAAATGAGATTATCCTCTCTCTCTTCAAATTAATGACTCACTCTCAAAACAAATTATTAAAGATAGAACCTTACTTTGGGTACAATCTAATGTACTCAGCTCGACCAATTATTTGTAGCAACTTCCGAGGGGTTTGACAAGGTGGGTTTCAAGCTTTTAATGAGAATTGATCGGGGAAGAGGGGACTTCAGGCAGAAGAATGTAGAAACAATACCATACAGGGTAAAAAACTCAATTCGGAAGGTGATTAGGACTCTAAAATTCCATATCAAGTTTAAGGAGGGAGAACCAAGGAAAAGGGGAGTATAGCATCGGCTAATCTCCTATGAAAGTTAAAGCCCTTTCTTGGAATGTGTGTGTATGGGGGGGGGGGGGGAGGGAGGGTTGAATACTGAAAGCAAAATGGGAGTAGTTAGAAGATTGATTCAGCAATGGGGGATGCTTTTTGTGTGCTAGTAGAAACTAGCTGGCTGGAGCAGAGGTGAATATTTTTAAACAACTATGGAGAATAGATCGATAAGGGAATTTCACTTGGATGCCACTGGCAAAAGTGGAGGAATTATAGTGATGTGGGAGAAGAGATTTTGGAAAGGGGAACTGGTGACTCTAGCTAATCAAATAATGACTTGTAAATTTGTAGGTATTAATCAGGTTTTCACCTAGTTTCTAACTGTTGTATATGCTTCTTATTAGAAGAGTATTATGGCAAGAGTTTGCCAACATTAAGAATGTGTGCAATGGGCTATGGGTGACATGTGGGGATTTCAATGTGAGATCCAAAGATTAGTAGAGTTCTTTAGAATCCTAGAGTTATTCAAAGGAACTTCTACCTCTCAACATGGATTGATTTGGCATCATAACTATAAGAAAAAATATAGGAGAGGTAATGACAAAACAAGGTCTGACGCATGACATGAATCATCGGGGGCTAATAATGGATGCTGACGAAAATGATAAGTTAGGAGTGGTGGCACTGTAGCTAGAGATGTGAAAGTAACCATAGATTCCTCAAAAGTTGATATAAGTAAGACCTGAGGTATGGACTCGGGAAATGTAGAACTAATAGTAGAATGATGCCAGC
>JAPFFP010000008.1:9067197-9080455 GCA_026153255.1 Solanum medicagineum | reverse complement strand
TAAAGGGCTTCACTTGTACAATGTAAAATGCCACTTAGAAATATATCTTTTATATTTTCTTTATATGTTTTAACAAGCACAATAACTCTTGAATATAGGAAATAATTCAGACCGATCTTTCATTAAGAAAATCTATGTAGCTCTTGAATAATCATCAATGATGCTAACAAAATAACGAAACCCTAAGGGTGAACGGACACTAGTAGGACCCCAAATATCAGAGTGAATTAAAGAAAAGATAGACTCTACATGACTCTCAGCATAATGTTGAAAGGTTGTTCGAGTGTCTTTCCCAAGTTGGCATGACTCATTTTAATGTGGATAGACAGGACAAACTAGGCATCACTTTTGTAGCTTGAACAGACTAGGATGTCCTAAGCATTGTGAATTACATCCAGAGAATCTGTAATTGGATAAGCTATGGGGGAGTTAGGAGAGATTAGGTAATAAAGGCCTTGTGATTCATGTCGTACACCGATTGTTTGTCCAGTACTACAGTCATGAATGACAAAAGAGTCCTCAAGAAATAGTATGTTACAATTTAGGGCATGGCCGATGCAAGATTAAAAGGACAACCAAGGACATAAAGAACGGAATTTAAAGTGATAGAGGGTAGGGGATTAACTTGTCCAACTCGTTTTGCTTTGGTTTGGTTATCACTAGCTAAAAAGCCAGAAGAGATTGTTAGTTAACAATATTTGACAGAAGTGATTTATCACCAGAAATATGATTAGAAGCGCCATAGTCCACAACCCATGATCCAAAAGTAGGAGCCTGTGCAGTTGAGGCTGCGGGTAGAGATATCTGCTTACTCTCGATATTGAAGATACTCATTATATTCCTTTTAAGATAAATAAGCCCGTTTATTACGCTTCACGTTAGATTAAACAACTTGTGCAATTTTGGGTGGTCGACCGTGCGAAGAATAACATATTTCATTAGTGTGTCCTAGCCTATTACAATAACTACACTTAGGTTGAGAATAACATACGTCATGAGTGTCAGTTTCAAAAGAAAAAAAAACATACGTCATGAGTGTGTCCAAGCCTATTACAATCACTACACCTAAGTCGAGATCTTCAAAAACAACCTCCCCGTCGCTGATTCTTCATGGACAGTGATGTTTGATCTCCTCATTAAGGGTTCCGACTTAATCATAGGACTAAATTAAAATCAGTGATGAACATTTATAAAAATTGTATTGAACTGCTGAAAAAAAATCAAAAGGGGTCTTGATAGATTTTGTAGAGAGGTCACCGGATTATTAGATTTGATGATTGGAAAGTGGTCAAATTTTTTTAAAAAATTATATGGGTAAGGTCGGAATGATGACACGACTCTACTCGAAAAGAGAAGCACAACACTGACAGAAATATACTGACGTAAATCAGCCCTGACAGCCACTGGAAATTGAAATGTATGGTGACCTGTCTACTTGAGTTTCTCACTAATCCTCTAATACCATGTGAAAACAATATAGGAGAAAAATATTATTGAATTGTTGTGTATGTACATTATTACATGGAGACCCTATTTAAATATGCTATATTACAATCTTTTTTCAAGTAGGATTCTACATACTATTCCTAGTCATACTAGGATTCTAATAATAACAGCGAAGGAAATTTCAGTGTGAAGAAAGCTTGCAAGAAGTTCAACCCTTTCACCTATCAGGTAGCTTAGTTGGTTGGCCATGGAAATTTACCTGGAAAGTTATAATACCTCTTAAAGTGTCCCTCTTCACTTGGCTACTAGCCAAGCAGGCGGTCTTGACTCAGGGAAACCTCATGAAAAGGGGCATCCAACTGAGTCCTAATTGTTTCCTGTCTGGAGAGGAGGCTGAAATAGTGAACCACCTCTTTCTTCACTATAGGATCCCTAATATTTTGTGGAGTATTTTCATCTTTCTGAAAGGCCTACATTGGATGATGCCAAGAAATATTGTCCAGACCCTGAAGATATGGAGTAGCTTTGTCTACATGTCTGGCCATAAAGAAAGATGGCAGATCATTCCCACTAGTCTGTATGGAAAGAGAGGAGCCTCAGATGTTTTCCGAACAAAGCAACAACATCAAGAAGATGAAGATGAATTGTTTGGTTTTATTTCATTTTTGGTGTTAACAGGAGTATTTGGAAGATCTAGAATCAGGAATGAATGCTTAACGCACCTTGTAATTTTTGCTATGAGGGTTGAAAATCCTCCTGAACTTTCCTATATTTGATTAGAACATGTTGTGGAAGGTTTGATTTTTTGGAAAAGAATACTAGTTTGTTACCTTCTCGAAAAAAAGAAAGAGAGAGATTTCCAAATGAAAGATCAGAAGGACACAGAATAACATGGGCTATGACTGAGTTTACCGAATAGATAAATGAGAACACAGATCCTCCTTTATTTGGAGGATCTTTTACATGGAGAATATGGGGGACAATCATATGTCAGCATCCAGAATTGATAGGTCTTATTTTTCTCTAAACAGTGAGGCCTTTTCGTAGATTAAGCAGAATCTAGTCATGTGCTACCCAGATGGGTCCCTATGATCTTTTTCCAGAATTTTCGGGAGGTTTTAAAGACACACTTCATGAATGCTATTAGACAGTTTCATGAGAGGTATGAGTTTGAGAAGAGCATCAATTCCACCTGTGTGGCTCTCATCTCAAAAAGACGGGGGCCATATAACTTAGAGACTTCAAAGGCATAAGTCGCACTAGTGGAGTCTAAGGTCTTTGTGAAACTTCTGGTAGAAAGGCTGAAGACAGGGATCAACAAGTTAGTAAACAAGCATCAAATGGCCTTCATACAAGGGAGACAAATCATGGATGCAGCTCTCATTGTTAGTGAATGTGTGGATTCCAGGCTTAAGGGAGAGGTCCCCAGGATAATTGCAAGCTCAACATAGAAAAAGCCTATGATCATGTTAATTGGGAATTCCTCCTCCACGTACCGAGACAAATGAGCTTTGGAGAGAAATGGCTAAATTGGATAGGTTTTTGCATCAAAACTGTCAGGTTCTCAATTCTTGTTAATGGAGAACCTGTTGGTCTTTTCTCCTTCAGAGAGAGGACTAACACAGGGTGACTCTCTCTCTGCTTTCCTATTCACTCTAGCTATGGAGCAACTCAACAATATTATGAGGTTGGCTATTCTGAATAACTAGATAAAAGGATTCAGCATAGGCAACCAAGCAGGGAAAGAGATGCAAATCTGTCATCTCTTATGCGCGGATGAAACTGTTATATTCTGTGATGCAAATAGCAGAACAAATCAGCTACACCAGAGTTACATGGTGATTTTTGAGGCTGTTTCTGGGCTTTTGGTAAACTGGAGGAAAAGCAGCATCTTCCAAGTCAAGGAAGTCGCAAACCTACAAACCCTAGCTAACATTCTGAATTACAAAATAGAAGACTCCCAACCACCTACCTGGGGATTTATCTGGCAAAAATCACCACGAGTTAGAAATCTGGGGATGGTATCGAGACAACAGAGAAGAACTGGCCAATTGGAAAGCAACAGAGAAGAAACTGGCCAGTTGGAAAGCACAGTATTTATCCTTGGGAGGTAGAGCTACACAGATCACAACTCTGTTTTGGATGTTCTGCTTACATATGTCATGTCTCTGTTTCCACTACCTTGGTAGAGGAGAGATTAGATAAGATGAGGGGGGGACTTCCTATGGCTGGGCAATAAGGAGGGTAAAGGCATCTACCTGGTCAAATGGCAAACAACATTACTTAGCAAGAAGTCAGGTGGTCTAAGTATACTAAATTAGGTATTCACTATTCAAAACAAATATTTACTTTCAAATTGTCTTTGGAGGTTTGTTAATGAAGACCATGCTCTATGTAAAGGAGTAATACTTGATAAGTATGGACAAAATGAGTAACGGATTTCTAATATAGTGTCTAGCACCTATGGTTATCAACATGGACATCTGTCAGGAATTTGTGGTCTAAACTGGTTGAGAATATTGATTTCAAAGTGGGTGAGGGCACTAAAATCTATTTTTGGAAAGACAAGTGGATTGGCCAGGAGTCTTTGAAGGTGGCCTTCTCTAATCCTTTCTCCTTCTGTGGCAGTCCTCAAGCTACAATTGCTGAACTTGACACCTCAAGGTCGGAATCTGACATTCAGAAGACACTTGAATGACTAGGAAGTGGACAGAGTTGCTGAACTCTTGCATATACTGAGAGGGTTAACAGGCTTAACTACAGAAACAAACAATATAACGTGGACACATGAAAAGGATAGAAAATTCTCTGTAGGTAGACTGTACAAGGCGTTAATGGCACAATCAGGGGGCATTCCTGGGCCTTGGAGACAGATATGGAAGTTCAATATCCTAACCAAGCTGAAATGCTTCACATGTTTGGTTTCCAGAAGGGCATGCTTCACCTAGCAAAAGCTAAAGAAAGGGGTTTCCAGATGATTTCCAGATGTATTTTTTGTAATGAGGAGGAAACAAAAGTCATCGGTTCCTTCACTGCAAAATTACTGCTCAGATATGGCATATGTTCCTCAGGTTATCCCAAGAATTCTGGGTGATGCCTGAGTACACTGTTGACCTCCTAAGTTGCTGGATGAGGCGGGGGAGCAAGACACCGAAAAGATGGTGGATATAGTACCATCCTGTTTATGATGGTCAATTTGGAGGGAAAGAAACTATAGGTGTTTTGAAAATATTTCTAACACAATACAGAAAGTTAAAAACGCATTACAACTTTTTCTTTTTTGGTGTTAAAGAGCGGGTATAGAAGAAGTGGAACAATAAGTAGATTTCTAAGGGTTTTGTAATCGTGGTAACTGGCTTGTAACTTTTTGGAGGTTAGCCAGCATACCATATTTCTGAAAATACTACTTTACCTTTCTCACAAAAAAGAAAAAAAAAAGGAAGAGAGAGATAAGTGGATTGACCGAGGACAGCCCATGCCTCATTTTATGGGGCTAAACTTAGCTGTTTTATAGTTGATGATTATATTCTTGCAGTTTGTATGCATGCACATCCCGTATTAATTTTTATTTGTAAAAGAAAATATTCAGTGATCTGAGATTTTGTTCATTTATGGGACGGTGAGCCTGAACAAAGTGTTCAACATTGCAAATGTTCTGAATAGTACTGCTTTGAAGGTATTCAATTTGTTTTGACATGGATAAAGAAAGGATCTATTTTTATTTTGCAGTTATGGTGCGAACAATTCTTCCAAGCACCATACCACCATCCTACAGGGGTGCAACTATTCGTTACCTTTACTTTATTAGAAGTATTTTATCTGGACAATACTTGATAATGGAAAATGGACACTTCAATGAAGAGTCTATACGAGATCTTGCGGAGCTGGTTAGTTCCTTGCTGTTCTGTTCATCTTTCATTTATCCTTATCATCTGCGGTCAAGAGTTACCCTGCTTGTCTTGTGACATGCTCTTGTAATTGCATGTCTGATTTTTCTGTATCGTTCTCAATATCCAGAGTGCTATTTGGTCATATGCTTTATTGTTTTACCATTTCTTATAGCCATATTATTCTATAAATCAGCAACTTGTCAATCTTGGATTTATTAAGAATGCAGCTATGTTACTTTTTTCGTTGATGGTCATTGTGCATTGTGTTCTGTCTCTTGGACCTCTGGTAATCAAGAATGGAGTTAAGAGAAGGTGCTCTTACCTTTAACTTTCTATTCACTGTATGCAAATCAATGACTAAAAAATTCCTGTTCCATTGCGAAAGACAAAAAAGGGAAAACCACTGCCCGCCTGAAATACAAATAATGCACACAATCATTTAATATGGAAACTGATTCCTTACAATGTATGCTTTGACTATTCTATGAAGTGAAAAACACTACAGTGCACACCCTAAAAAGGGGGACATGATAAATCTACAGCCTTCTTGCTAAAGATGCAGTTAGTACAAATGTGCAAGTTCTTTTTTCTGCTTTGGATTCTAATAGTTTCTCTATCTCAATTCATGGAGGAAACAAGAATACCATTGCAATTATGGGTAACTCAGAAGAGTAATGGCATTCAAAGTGAAGAAGGGCGCAGTAGTGGTACTATTTTCTTCTTTTAAACCTTTAAACTCATTCTCTGTTCTCTGGTTCATGATTTAGCTATTGAATTTTGCATGAAAAGCTTCAAGTCTAACATCATGATGAGGTCACTGTTTCTTTGGAAGATATCTTCTATAACGTGGGAATACTGGGAATTGGTGGCAAAGATAGTGACAAGTAAACAAAGTTGGAAAATCTAGTTCTTTTGAGGAGCCACAATGTACCCATATGTTCTTGCATGTATATTTTGTTACTACTGTTGTTCTTTTGCTCTGGTTATCTTGCTAATTACTTTGCTTTCAATATTTCTTTTTTCTTAGTAATTTCATTGTAGCTTCTTTTACCGTGTATTCTTCAAACCTATTTTGAATTTTTTTATTGAGCTGAGGGTATACACTCTAACCCCCCCCCCCTCCAAGACTCCACTTGTGGGATCGTACTGGGTATGTTGTTGTTTCTTGCATACATGGTTGCCACATTATCTGAAGTTGCAAAATACCTACAAGATCCTTCAAGAAAAATCTTTTTTTTTTATTACATGTATTATATGACTTCTCAGAAATACTTTTATCTGGCGGAACTATCTTTTTCTGTGGCTAGTCATATTTATTCCTACAGTGGTGACTAGTCAAATGATGTACAATTACGATTACTTTGCATTACGTAATATGATAGGCTGAACTTTCTTTCTTGGCTTCTCGGTTCTGAAAATCCAGTCCTAATTTTGTTTTTGCGGAAATACTAATTTTCACTTTAATATGTGGCACAATCATATTGTGCTTTTTGATTTAACAGGGATTGTTCCTGCTTCAACTCTGCTTTTGGATGTTTACTGGAAAGAGATGGATGCAGATGCAGATACTGACTGGGTAAACCATTCTATTGCCAGTTTTTACTTATTGTTCAGTAAGCTTCTCGTGATAAAAGAAAGAATTATTGACTGTATTAAGATTCACTAGACTTTGAAAGAACAAAGGCATAAAAGATGGTGCAATTAACAAAAGATGATCAACAACAACATACCTAGTGAAATCCTACAAGTTTGTCTGGGGAGGGTAAAATGTACGCAGACCTTGCTACTAGCTCATAGAGATAGAGAGGCTGTTTTCGGAAGACCCAAAACTCAAATATATTAACCCCAAGAGCAGAAAATACTAGATACAAAATCAACTATAGTGCAAAGCAATCGGAAACTCATAAATACAATACAAATAGCAAAATAAATGACGGCCAATAAAACCCTCAGGTCTTGGCCTGGTGGCAATTGACTTGAGCCTTGGGTTTGCTCCCTTTCAAGGTCTCAAGTTCGAAACCTAATGGGTGCAATCAATTTCTGAGGGCCATCGGACTGGGTAAAACTTGAATTAACCGTGGTGCACTTGTGGGAAACTCCTTGCCGAGGGCTTGTGCACCCCCGGGATTAGTCGGGGCTCAAAGAGACTCGGACACCCGGTGCAAAGTCCCAAGATATTTTCTTTTTTCGTGTTGATTTAAAGACGTTGCCGGTGAAGTCCCTGTGGGCGACTGCAACTTCTATTAGCTATTCTTTTGTCAAGTTCGTTGGAGAAAATGTCATTGATTTTCGGTAGCGATGAAATTGCTCTCTTTTCCCCCAAATTTGTTCTCGACTTTGGTCAAAGTATTGGGATGGAATCGATTGAATCGGACACGCACCCCGCACCCACGCCCGCACCACTGCCTTGTCGAGATTGGTTCAATGACAAAAATGAAGAGTCCGTGCAACATAGAATGTTGCCACAACCTAAGGCAAAATGTTACTTCCAGTGCCAACTTTCCAACTCCAAATGTGTCACGACCCCGAATGGGCCGTGAGTGGCACCCATACTAACCCTTTAGTGGGAGAACCAATACCTAGCCCAACCTAACTAATCTAGCCTAATTCAATCTTTTTTTAGTTACGGAAGCAAGTTAAGGTATAAAACTAGTTGAGTTCCCATAGATTCAATGAAAACTTACATTATGTAAAATACTACCCAGAAACTGAAAATCATTGTACCGAAATTCTAACTACAAGTCTGACATATAGGGATGCAACCCCGAAAGCTTAAAACAATCAATCAAATAAATAGAGGTCTAGGTTCGAACAAGTGGACCAAGCTATGGGAGAATCCATGGTAGCTTGAAAGATTGCTGCTAGCTCACCCTCGAATGAACAGTCACTTAACTGGTATTTATCTGCAATTGCCTGAGGATGCTCTGTACTCGATAACAAAAACAGCAAGTGCAGTATCAATACATATAACAGAAGTGTACTGGTAGGGATCACGCGGCTACTCCAATAAGTAGGATATGTACAAGCAACTAAATGCAGTAAACATACGCATATAGAAAATACCACAAGGATCACAAATCAGTTCAATAAGTCAATCTCAAGTACGCCCGCACAATGCAAGTTCAACAATGGCCCTCTCAAGTGACCCATACCCAAACAGTTAGTGTGTCGGCGTGACACCCGATCCCATAGTTAATGTGTCGGCATGACATCCGATCCAATAGTTAGTGTGTCAACGTGACACCTGATACAATGTGCTAGAACGTCACACCCGATCCACAATCACAATGAAAACTAGACAACTCTCCAAGTTAAAGTAATGGGTTTATTGCATGCAATTTGATCATAAAATCATCAATTTACTTCATATCATTGTTCCCCTTTTTCACATACAAGCACATAATATTATGAAGTGGTTAACAGGCATATATCGCACAGAAGGGAATATTGAACCATTATCTACCTCGAATTAAGCCTTGAACAGAATCAGAGCGTTCTCCTTTTCCAGAGTCTTAGCTCGTTCTTGGTGTATAAACAATCAAGGAAAACATATAATCAACAACAATGACGTAATTTACTCGAATTATAACAAAATCCTAACCCTTGGCCATTTTCATGATCATCTCCACCAACTAGGGCTTTTACCTACCAGGTCTAAATCTGCCCCTATGTTAATTCTCCCTAGAACCTAAGGTCTAGGAATTAAAATACAAGTTAGGGAGCCGATTAACTTACCTTGAGCAATGAAATTGGTGGAGAACTGAAGAAGAAAGGTCCTAGCTTCGTATCTGGTCTCTCAAAGACGAAGTGGTAGAAATGAGGATGAATTTGGGACTTTTCTGACTTAAAACTTGTGATTGTCCCACCATGGCAGCCACTTAGCGGGTTGCACGAAGACAGATACTTCGTAACTCGCGTGCCAGCCCCCTTTTACATCACTCTCAAACCATGACGTTTAATAACCTACTCTTTGCGTCAAGATCATTTCGGGAGTTCTACTCGCCCGAATTCAGTTCCCTAAAGCCGTACGGGCTCCTTATCGTCTTGACTATCAACTCGAGTGATCGGACTCATAATTTAATCCCCAATCCGTTACCTAATTATCCCAGGCCTCACCTGATCCAGATTTCGTCCAAGTTTAGCCTAGACCAGAATTTTCAAGTCACTACTCAGACGTTTTCTAGCCTAATTTCCTTCCCCATTGACCTACCCATAATGACGTGGTCAGGTCCTTAAAATGTGAAAAGACGAAATACCTTTCTATTTTCCCAAGGCAATGAGGCCTGTGAGTGAAGAAGAGGACTTTTCAATTCTTCTCCTTTTCTTTTTATCTTTAAATAATAAAATCGATTTGTTTGAAAAATGATTATGAATAGAGAGCAGAAAGCAGAGGACTATGTCAGGCTAGAAGAAATAAATTACTATATGGAGCTCTCCTGTATTGTTATTTGACTGTGAGCTTTTATCAAATTTTCTTGCACTATTTAAATGTCAACCAAACTATCTGGACTAGAATCCATGATGTCATGGGCTCTCCTAGAAATGATTAATCCAGCTGAACAGTTGTCAACATGGGAATTCAAATTAGGAGGATAACTAAGACTTGCTTTTTTCAGCATAAATGTCCCAACATAAATCAGGAAACGTAGCATTAACACTCTAGAAGTAGAATCACTATTCACTTAGCTTTCACTAGCCATCATCATAAGTGAGGTCTGACATTGCAAGAAATGTAAGAAGAGAAATGAAAGATTGTATCTATCATGTTTGTGGACTTCCAGTTTCCTCGAGGCTTCGGGATCTCGATATCCTTGTATGACATGGATTTTACTCTAGGAAGAATGGAGGTTCTGCGAAGGCAAAATAGAAAGGAGAATCTATCTTCTTCATTTTGTACTTGCCAAGAGAAACCAATGTTAAGATTCTAGACTAGAAGAACCCTCTTTAATTTCTCCTTCTCCTCTTTGTCTATTCGCTCCCTTTATTTTCTTCTGCCACTTCTTGTCATCTGTTTCTTTTTCCCTGGCTTTGCCAATGCAGTAACTTTAGGGGATAGTTTATCTCAAAAGATGACTGAGCAAAGAGAGTACCTGAAGAGAGCATATTGGCTTGTTGACGTGACTTTGTGTGCTCTGCAGGCTAAAATTAATGAAACTTTTGATGGTGTTGAGGAAGGATATGAAAGTTCAAGGGATGAAGTTTCATCAGTTTCCTCCTATAATCCCATGAAAGATAATATACACCGGACATTTGGAAGCTCATTATCCTTGCGGTCTTCCTTGGCAAGAACTTCAAGCAAAGATCTTCCACATCTTGAAGGATGGTCAAGCGTATCTTCACAACTGGCTCTACCACAAATAGCTGTGGCTGATGTCTTGTATGATTCTAATGGTGGTAAGATGAACAAAAATATTTCTACATACATATGACACAGCATTATCTCAAATAGTTTCAAGAATAATACTAGTATCAGAAAATATATCTGTGTTCATGGTTCAATGGATTAATGTCTTCGACTAAACAGATTTCTTTGTTTCTATGCTCTTTTATTTTCCAACAGAAATGTTATTCCTCTTAATCAAGCTGGCTTTTATTTTAACCAAACCAGAGCTGAGGGTTTTAAGTTATTCTTCCAGCAGATGTTCTGTCACGAAGTCAACAGCTGAAAAGTACCAAGGCTTTTTCCAAATATGATGATTCGATGGTACCTTCTGTCTCAGGCATGGGTGAATCTGGAGCATGTAAATCGAGCTTGCACTTCTATATATCTTATTAGTAATTGTTCCTTCCATATACTCCAACTGATGATTTATTAACAAAAGATCTTTCATGATAATCGGTCACCAACATTTTCTGCAGCAGAAGGGTTTATTCGAGGGAGATCTTACAACATTAGATTGGATGACCAAGTGCTTCTAAGATTTTCTCCAAAAAATTCTGAGTCAACGTATTACTTCAGTGATATGGTAATTGTATTATTCAGTGTATTGGCCTTTCCATATTAGTGCTATTACCAATGCCTATTTGCACCTGACTGGTTGTAAACTTATACCTTCAATTTATACTTTGGTGACAGATAGGTGGAACCCTGACTTTTTTCCATGAAGAGGGTTCTAGAAGATGCCTTGAGGTAGTCCCATATATCAACACTCATGCTTGTAATAAGTCTTGGACATGTGGTTTATTTATTATTTTAGACTTTCTAGTTTACTGGTCCTTTTGTTGCCTTCTAGCTTTCAATAACACTGGAGATGACAGAAACTATTAGCCGACGCTATGTACATCCTTCACGGAGACATGCTCCTTCTATTACTAAGGTATTCTTTAAGTGATAGCAGTACTATACCTGTTAATGATTCTTTACAACTCTTCGAGTTTAACAAAGCAAAAGTGTTTTGGTGGATTTATTTAGAAGAGATAAACACTTGAGCCCCTTCATTTGGTGATTAGTCACCAAGGCATTTTGAATTATTCAGGTTCATAGTGATCATCACGAGGTGGTTGCTGATTTAGTTCAGACAAGTTTCCTTTTTTGCATTCCGATGGATGGTCCTATGTCTTTTTCCACTCACTATGTCTCCGTACAATGGGCTCTTCGATTTGAATTCTTTACAACTCCCAAGAATGCTGACTGGTCAAGGTATGTCCTTGCTCATGTAACAGGAGTATTTTGTTGATTGCATAATTCATTGATCAAAGACTTCGGGTTTTCATTAAGAGAGTGCCAAAAAAATGATAAAGCACATTACAAGGAAAAGTATCATACAAAAAACACTTGCAGACTAACTTAAAAGCTGAAAAAGATCACTGGATCAAAAGGATCTAGGAGTATAGTAGCTCTTCAGCTACTTCAATTGCTTCTTTATTTCCACCAACTACATGGGATTTAAGAAATTTTGCCAGTAATTTTGTGCACAACTTTTTTTTCGTGATTCAACCTTTTAATTCTTTCATGCCTGAGAGTCCATGAACAATATGTAAGATGCTGAATAGAATTGCAGCCCATCAAGAGGCTTGTCAAATGAAATTGTTTAGTATCTTTACTTTTTTGGTGTAAATTGTGAGAAATATTGAAGAAGAATATTATTGAATTGTGGTCTCTACATTATTACATTAAGACTCTATTTTATAGATATTAAATTAGACTATTTTCCCAACTAGGATACTATAATACAATCCTTTTCCAAGTAGGATTCTATATGTTATTGTTATTCCTATTCCTATTCTAAGTAGGATTGTAGATATTATTCTTGCTCCTATTCCTATTCTAACACTCCCCCTCAAGCTGGTTCATACAAGTCATATGTAACTAGCTTGTTACAAATGTAATTAATATGACGACCAATGGAGAGCTTGGTAAGATATCTACAAGTTGATCACACGACTACACAAAATTGACGATCAATCTCAATGTGTTTGGTCTTCTCATGAAATACTGATTTGATGCATAATGCCGGTCATTCTCAATGTGCCTGGTCTTCTCATGAAATACTTATTTGATACATAATGCCGATAAAACACAGTGTAATAAATTCTTGAATTGCAGTGTTGAACTTCCCAAACCAAGCTTAGAAGACTATTTCATACCATAGAGTGACTTACACAATCGATATACAAGGCTACCAGACTCCCCCTGAGGAACAAAATCAAGTTGTTGCTCCATATAGATTTCTTTCTCGAGATCATGAAGAAAAGCAATCTTAATGTTCAACTGATTAAAAGGTCAATGGAGAATGACAATATGGATCATCTCGAAATTGCTCCAATAAAGTCACTTTAAAACTGGTCAGAACTTGCTCATGCGCCAACTTATTAGATTCGATGACTGAAAGTGGTCATAAATTGAGAAATAAAATTATATAGGTAGGGTTGGAATGATGACACGACCCTACTGAGAAAAAGAATTATATGGGTAGGGTTGG